>JAUPMG010050295.1:0-13920 GCA_031762675.1 Pachysandra terminalis | reverse complement strand
CTCCTTTAGAGAGAAATTTCCCTTTCCAAGATGAGAGTCTCCTCTCCATTCTTTCCACCACGCCATTCCAAACCGAAAACGCCTTAAAACCAGCCCCCAACGGAATACTTAAATAAGTAGTTGGCAATTTCCCCACCTTACAACCAATATTTCTAGCAAGAACATCCATATTAAGGATATCTCCCATCAAAAATATCTAACTCTTCCCCAAGTTAATCTTCAGGCCGGATACTGCCTCAAAGCAGACCAAAATACATCTCAATACTCTCAATTGTTCCACATCAGCATCACAAAATATCAAAGTATCATCCGCGAACTGGAGATGAGTGATTTCAACGTCTCCCCTACCAACCTTAAACCCCTTCCTTAGCTCTACAAATCATTCTACTCAAAGCTTCCACCACCAACACAAAAAGGAAAGGGGACAGCGGATCTCCTTGTCTCAAACCTCTAGAGGCATCAAAGAATTCGGTAGATGTGTCATTCACAAGAATTGAGAAAGAAACCCCTCTATTTTTCCCCAAAACCCATGCATCTTATTATGTACAAAAGAAAATTCCAATTAACATGGTCGTACGCCTTCTCCATATCCAACTTACAAATTACACCTTGAACCCCTTCTCGAATCCGAAAATCCAAGCATTCATTGGCGATCAAGGCCCCGTCTAAAATCTGCCTCCCCCCAACAAAAGCACATTGGGAATGAGAAATGATGTTCGGAAGAACCTTCTTTAACCTGTTAGCAAGGATTTTAGACAGAATTTTGTAAAAACTGCTCACCAAACTAATGGGACGAAAGTCTTTTATGCTCAAGGTCTCCTCTTTCTTCGGGATCAAGGACATAAAAGTCGCATTGGCACATTTGACGAAAGCAGAAACAGAAAAGAAGTCAGCAACAGCGGCTAGGAGATCTTCCTTAATCACCACCCAACAAACTTTAAAGAAAGCAAGAGAAAACCCATCGGGGCCCTGAAGTTCTTGAATAGCTGCCCTCACTTCCTCTTCCTGTACTGCCCTTTCAAGTGTCTCGTTGTCAAGAGTAGATATTGAGTCGAACAGCAAACCATCCAACTTAGGTCTGAAATGTTCTTCCTCAACGAACAGATTGGAATAGAACTTCACAATTTCAGCTCTAATCTTCACCTCATCCTCAATTAATGTCCCATTCACTTCAAGCTTCTTGATAGTATTAACCCGGTTTCTAGCATTCGCCATTTGGTTAAAAAACTTTGTATTCTTATCTCCTGCTTTGAGCCAAGAAGCTCTGGACTTTTGTCTCCAAGATATCTCCTCACACTTCGCCAATCTTTTGAATTCCATCTTCAACTTCTCCCTGTCCACCCAATCTTCAGATTGCAATGGAGCAACCTCCTCTTTCCTATCCAACTCTTCAATCAACTTTAACACCTCGCTCAACTTCGTATCAACCTTCCCAAAAATCTTCTTATTCCAGTCCTTCAAAGCATACTTCAATGCTTTAAGCTTACTACAAAAGATGAAACTGGGTGTTCCGCTAACTTTGTAATCCGCCCACCATTTTTTAACAAAGGGCACAAAGCCTGCATCTTCCAATCACAAGTTTTCGAATCGAAATGGAGCACCACGTTTATAGTTAGACCAACCCTCCAACAAAATAGGGATATGGTCAAAAGTTGGCCAAGGCAACGAAGAGGCCTGCACAAGGTTGAATCTATCTATCCAACTCTGTGACACCAAAAATCTGTCCAGCTTAGAAAGAGAGTGACCACGTGAAATCCGAGAACTCCCTCGTGTAGTTAGATATATGGTTACATCGCAATTTCTCAGAACAAAATCTAACGATGTTGAAGTCCCCGCCTATGCACCAAGGAAGAGGCCACAAGCATTTTACCCTAACTAACTAAGACCAGACCTTCTGAAGATCACCCTTGTACGTAGCCCCATAGACACCCAAAACCACCCACTCTTCGTTCGAAGACACATCCTTAAACAAGATAGAAATAGAAAAATCATCAATTCTTTTATGTGTATGGCAAATGGCTCACTTGAATCACCGAGTTCAGCAAGGGAGGCATATTTCGTTACTAGTGGATAAGGACCTATTGACATGGATGGAGGAACTGTGTGAGGAGATGTTGCAGGGTCGAAGGAATGACTTGAGAAGATGGAAGCAGTCTGTCGGAAACCACACCATCAAAATCAAAATCAAATCGAATCTGCATTCCTAAGGGTAATCGTGGTCGGGGTCAATATCATCGCGAATCTGCATTCCTAAGGGTAATCGTGGTCAGGGTTGGGAAATTTTTGCCAAAAACCTTAGGCCGTGGGTGGAGGACCATACTGAACAGAACGTTATTGTGGGGTCTGCAAGACAACGATTCTCAGTGGATTCTGGTTATAAGCTTGGAAGTACCATTTCCGTTTATGCAGGTAAGAATGGTGTGTTCCCGTGCATTGAGTTAAAACACTGGGGGAAGTAGTATCGATGATTGCTGGGAAAATGCCCTTTTTCTATGCGTTGGTGAACATCCTATGGACTGGAAAGAAGCTGTGTCAGATTTAGCTCATCTTCTTTTGTCTTGAAGCTATTCCCATCCTTTCAGCCTCTTTTACAAGATAAAGCAGTGCTATTTGCTCCTACTTCTGAGATTGTTGATCATATCAGGAGCATGCTTTTAAATTTCGCCAAAATGGCCCCCTAGTGAAACGAAATGTAGGGAGAATTTGCTGAATTTCCCCTTTTCCCCCACTTTGTCAAAAGTTCGGCAAAATATAGCGAAATATTTCCCCAAAATTTCTCCAACCTGATGAAATATTCCGTCAAGTCGGCTGAAAAATGTCTGGCAATATCGAAATTTAAAACCTTGCTCAGGAGTACGAGTTCTTTCCTAATGCAGTCTAGAAGGGAAGGGAGATCTTAATTTGAAAGTGGTCGGAAATGACGGTAAGGGCACCCATCCAAACATCATCCGAGGGTACTTGGGTTTTCGTTCGAGGCCTGCCTCCAAACTTCTGGGCTGAGGAGGTATTCAGAGGGATTGGGGATTTGTGTGGTGGTTTAGCTCAAATTGGGGAAGATACTAAAAGGGGTAAGAACTTTGAGCACGCAAAGATACGTGTATACAAGGTAACCCGTTCAAAATCCCAGATGCTATAGTCGTTAAGATCGGGGAGGATTTCTTCCTCATCCAACGAAAAATAAATCGGCTGATTTTGGGTTAGGGAGAACACAGGGCGTCAGGAGTAAGATGACGCTGACACGGCATGGGCTAGGCCACGTGGGTCTCGTTGAGCCTAACCTTGACTCTGAGGTTGGTCTTCTTGAAACCAAGGATGAACCATATGGGTTAAGATCGGATTTGCATGCTGGACACGTGGCGGTTATCTCAACCCAAGTGTTGGAGGGGAACTTATCCAGTCTATCCAGGTATAGGGAAGTAAAGGCAAGTTCAAATTTGGGTGTTCAAATGCGGAAGGATCAAGCAGACAAATGGGAGTCAACCCAACCGCCCTACATGGGAGCGCCTTGCCAGGACAAGAAAATGATGACCCGTATCGAAACAAGCCTGGTGGGGGCCTGCATCGATCATCAAACCCGCAGAATGGGAGAGGGGGGACATGTCCACAACCCAATCAATCAACAAACCCCCAACCCTCAAACCAAGTCAATGAATGTTGAAGGCCCAAGTGACTACTCATCACCCAGCCCACGTTCTTGGTCGACAAGTGCCGAGAGGCGGAGGTCACGAAGAGGAGTGTAACGATCGCCAAGCCCAAGTTCATTGGTACATGATTGCAATCAGGCACCCATGGTTTAAATCGTAAATGCCACCATTAAGGAAGTCAGTTCTTTATTTCTTCCTCATTTATCTGCACTGGAAATCAAACTCAATTTCCTGACAAGGGAGATTAAAGAGCCGCAATAAGTCTGTGAACCTGATCAATTTGAAGAATTGAAGGAAGATCTGGGGAGTTTGTAGACATGACGGTGTCGTAAAACATGAAGACAAGGTGATTTGAGGTAAAAATGTGGTCTATTGAAGAGATTTGAGACATGTCAACAACCTTTGAACAGTGGGGAAAGGATACACCCAGTCAATCTGACGCAGTGATACACCGATTGGAAAGAAGAGCCTTAACATATAAAGCCCCAACTCTGCAAGCTAGCATTCCAAATGTTGATTCCTGGTTAGGGCGGAGCTGTTATTCAGAGCGTCTCATATTTCTCATGCCATCCATCCCCACGTTCTGTATCCTTTTTTGCACCCGAGACAGGTACGTTTGGTGATTTTCAGTATGGGGGTTTCTTTCTTAGTCTTGATTATGTATAGTCCTTGCTGTTTGGCTTCTCTTAGATCAGGTGTCACTACATCCATAGCGATTCTGCCAGGTTCTGAACTTCTTGAGCCAAATCACCATATTGAGCATCGAATGTTAAGTGCGAATATTTCCCAATCAGAGTGCCATGATCCCTTGCGGTTTGCAAAACATGTTCTTAATGGTAATGGGATGGATGGAAGGGAGGATGAGATATGGGTTGGGGTATAAGATCTCACCGGTCTTTTTAGGTTAGAGGTCTCCGATTTAGATGGGGCTCCCATAATTCATGAGACAGTCAATAGATTTAAAGGTCAGAGGGAGGGGTTTAGTTTGGGATGCTCTTTGAGGGCAAAAAATTTTGGGTGGCGTCTTCAATATCAAAGGAGAATGAATCGGGGTACATCTGTCCAAGTTAGATGAAGATCACGAGCTGGAACATTAGGGGATTGGGTGAGGCATCAAAAAAGAGAGCGATAAAGGAGGTGCGTCAAAAGTTCAAACCTTCCATTATAGTCATCCAAGAAACCAAACTTGAGGTAGTGTCTGATAAGCTAGTCAAAAGAGTCTATGGAAGGCGCAAAGTGAAATAGTCTTTGTCTTCCCTTGATCGGGGCATCGGGTGGTATCTCAAGTGTTATGGAACAAGGATACCTGGGTAGGCACGGCTCAGTTTCAGTCAAAATGTCCAGCGGAGGGGGTGGTGTGGATTGGGTCCTAATCAGGGTGTATGGTCCAAACAGTACAATGGATAAGGAGGTTTTTTGGAATGAGTTACGAGATATTAGAAATGCACCGGATGGGCCCTGGTGCCTAATTGGGGACTTTAACATCATCAGACTCGTAAGTGAAAAGTCGGAGAGGATGAGTTACTAGGAGTATGAGCATGTTCTCCAGCCTCATTAATCAACTTGAAATTCTGGACTATCTGTTGGTTGGAGGGAAATACACTTGGTCAAATTGTCAAGATAACACAATATGGTGTAGATTGGATAGATGTCTTGTGTCGGCCAGTTGGGAGGCACTATTTCCCAATACAATCCATAGTGTCCTCCCTCGGATTATTTTTGATCATTGGCCTATCATGTTGTCCTTCGAGTTTGTTAGAAGTGGCCCTTCCCCTTTCCGTTTTGAGAATATGTGGCTGACCCATCCCTCCTTCACTCATTCAGAGATGAGGTAAAGTCTTGATGGATCAATAGGGAATCAGTAGCATTGGGTTGGGCAGGATTCCGGTTTATGAGATCTCTTAAGTTCTTTAACGAAAATCTAAAAGAATGGATCCGGAATTCTTTTGGTTTGATTAAGTCTAGGAAAGTAGATTGTTGTCAAAATATTGAATGACTAGACAATGTTGAGCAAACTCGGGCTCTCAGTAAAGGGGAGAAAGAGAAAAGTGGAAGGGGATCAAGAGATCTTGCTAAAGCAGGAAAAGATTAGTTGGAGACAAAAATCCAAGGCGACATTGATTAAGGAAGGTGATGCAAATACGGCTTTCTTCCATAAGATAGCCAACGGAAGATCAAGAGTGAATTACCTATCCCAAATCCTAGTCGATGGGGAAATTCTGAAGGATAATGAAAGGGTTGTAGAGGCACTGTCTAGTTTTTATTCTCGTCTATATAAATCAAAGTCAAACAAGAGATTCAATCTTAGAAGTCTTGGAGGGAATAGCTTGTCTCTGGCACTGGTTGGAAAGAGAATTTGAGATGGAAGAGATATTGAAGGCCATTTGGGCACTTGACAAAGAGTCAAAGATAAGGCATCGGGGCCAAATGGTTTTACAATGGCCTTTTTTAGGATCAATGGAAGATCATTAAAGATTACATCCTCAAGGTTTTTAATGAGTTTGATGACAATGGAATCATCAATCGGATTACTAACACCACATTTCTTGTGTTGATTCCTAAGAAAAAGGGGGCTCGGGAGATAAAGGATTTTAAAACAATCAGTCTCATTACAAGCCTATACAAGATTATGGCCACGGTTCCAGCAATAAGACTCAAAGAGGTTATGGGAGATCTTGTCTCAATCAATCAGAGTGCATTCATTGCAGGTCGCCAAATTCTAGAGAGTGCGCTTTGGTGGCGAATGAAATTGTTGAACAGAGAATGAGAAGTCGTAGGGAAGGGATGGCACTCAAACTGGACATAGAAAAGGACGTATGACAGGGTAGAATGGCATTTCCTAGATGTTGTTTTTGAATGGAAAGGATTAGGAGCGAGATGAAGGCGATGAATGGGAAGATGTATATAGAATTTATCCTTTTCTTTTGTCCTCAAGGGAGGGTTCAAGGGAATTTTGCAGATTGTAGAGGGATTAGACAGGGAGATCCATTGTTCCCCCCCTATTGTTTTCTTTAGTGAGGGGTTCTCAGCAAGTTTTTATCCAGGGCAGCGGAGATGAAATTGATCTCCGGTTTTAAGGTAGGGAGGGATCTATTAGCGGTTTCTCATCTCCAATATGCAGAAGATACAATAATATTCCTAGAAGCAGATGAAACCGAGACCTTTTGGATCAAATCCATTATCTTATGTTTTGAAATGGTGTTAGGACTTAAGATTAATTTGGAGAAGAGTAATCTTGTAGGAATCTCAACGAATCCAAATTGAGTTCAGACCTTCACTTAGGTTCTAGGGTGTCGTGTTGACGCATGGCCTATCTGATACCCAAGACTGCTGCTAGGTGACAATCATCGAGAGAAAGCTTTTGGGCGTCTGTAATTGAAAAAATGGAAAGGAGGCCAGCATCATGGAAAAAATCTTACTTATCCTTAAGTGGCAGAATCACTTTGATCAGGCTTCACTTGTCCATCTACCGACCTATTTCCTTTCGCTTTTTAGAATCCCAATAAAAGTTGCACAGGCCATTGAGAAACTTCAGAGGGATTTCTTTGGGAGGGTGGGGAGAAGAGAAGAAAAAGACTCACTGGGTTAAATGGAAAGAGGTGTGCAAAAGGAGGCCTCAATCTGGGAAATATTCGCCCTCAGAATTTGGCTCAATTGGAAAAATGACTGAAAATTCAGCACAGACGGAATCCTTGTGGCTTAAAGTGATCTGCACCAAGTACGGTATACATGAAAATGATCCTAACCCCCGGACAAGAATACCCAATACGAATCCTTGGAAGGCGATCCTTTCACTCATCCATGCTTCCTCACAGCATTTCCGATTTTGTGTGGGCAATAAGTCTCATATCCTTTTCTGGTCAGATATTTGGTAGGGGAATCGTCCTTTGCCTCCAGATTCCCTCATCTTTAGCTTATCATCAGAGACAGAGAGTCCAATGTCTGTAACGTGCCGCCTTGGTCCCCGTCTGGGTTGGTCTAGAACTTGGTTTTTAGGACAGATCCAAGGTCTACGGAATTGGACGAGTTAGGATGTCTTTTCGAGTCTCTTAAGCTTGCTTTCATTGATCCTAACATTATTGATTCCAGATTCTGGGCTTTGGAGAGATGTGGGTCGTTTTCAGTCAGATCCTTTTTCTCTCACCTTTGGTTCCCCACTCCGGCTGAACCTATATCTTTTCCATTCATTAAAATTTGGTCATCTCATCCTCCCCCAGGGTCAAAGCATTCATTTGGCCAGCCATCTTATTCAGAATCAACACTTGCGATATGCTGCAAAAGAGATGGAAGGTGTGTGCTCTTTGTCCCAATATGTGTGTTATGTGCAGAAATAGGGATGGCAACGGGGTGGGTTTTGACGAACCCTAACCCGCTAAAGGACCCCCCCCCCTAATACCAAACCCGCTCATAACCCTATTGGGGCGGTAGTGGGACGGGGCGGGTTTGACCCGATTAAAAGATTCTTTTAAAAATAAATGTTTTGTTAAGTTAAATCTTTAATATTTTAAATATATTTACTTATAATATATAGATTTATACATGAAATATATATATTTTTTTTGATCAATAACGATAATTTTATAAAAGATCAAAAGGTTCTCCAAGAAAGAGAACCCACAAGCTAAAAGAAAGGTACAAAGATAAAGCAAAGAGAAAAGAAGAGAAAAAAAACAGGTCCACCTCCCATAAACACACACACCAAGGGACGAAACCAGAACAGAAAACTCTAGATTACAACTGGATTATCGATACATGAAATATATATTTAAAACATAAAATACATATTTAAAACATAGGTGAATGGCACGGGGCGCGGGATCGGAGCAGGTTGAGCCAAACCCTAACCCGCCCCTAACCCGACTCATGGGTTACCAAACCCTAACCATTAGGGGCGGGGCGGGTTACCCATTTAACCCAACCCATTGCCATCCCTATGCAGAAAGGACTATGAGTCGGTGGACCATCTTTTTCTCCATTATGAGGTAGCGAGAAGGATCTAGCTCCATTTTATCCAGTGGACAGACGTTGCTTGGGTATTGCCTCACGAGTTACAGCAGTTTTTCCTTTAGTGGAGATTTCCAAAAATGGGTAAACGCGGGAAGTTGCTTTATGGGACTGTTTTCTATGCGGTCCTATGGATGATATTGGGGGAAAGAATCAAAGAACATTTGAGGATAAGGAGACTACTGTCCAGAGTATGGTTAAGGCTTGTACATTACTTGTCGCCTCTTGGATGGTTGTGCTTTTAGCGTTCAAAGGCAGCTCGAGCTCAAATATTACCCGAGATTGGATTCTTATTGCTAGATCATCTAGGTGGAGGCCTACGGTTATAGCTACTTGGCAACCACCACGAGACAGTTTGTTAAGATCAATTCTGACGGCTCATCTTTGGGTAATCCTGGACCTTCTGGGATAGGGGTATTTTCAGGGATCATCATGGCCACACTATTTACATGTTTTCGGGTCCTATCGGGGAGGGAGACTCTACACGAGCAGAGATTCATACCTTGATGGCATATTTGATGGAAGCTAGAAACCAGGGTTACAAGTGTGTGGAAGTTGAGGGCGATTCTTCCTCGGTCATTGCATGGATGAGGTCGACAAAGAAGTGGCCATGAAGGTTCATCCATCTTATTCGGCTAGCAAATCACTTGGGGGATGGGATGGAGAAAGCTTTCTCACACATCTTCAGGTTGGCAAACGAGGTAGCGGATAAACTGGCGAAGAAGGAGGCCTTCTTTTCAGGTCCCCTTATTGAGGGGATGGTCTCCTAGGAGTGGGGGGATTTCATGACTAGGATCTCAGCCTTGCATTGTTTGGTAATGCAACTAGCTCACGTACATATGGATTTTGTTTCTTGTTTTTATGCTTCTAGTTTTTGGATCACTCTTTGTGATCCTTTGTATCCTTCCTTCCTTTGATGATTAATGAAATTCCATGTTAATTATCAAAACAACAACAACAAAATGCCTTACCCCCACTAGTTGGTGTCAGCAGCATCAATCCTACTTCACCATCCCAATTTGTCAAAAACCAAGATTGCAATGATGGTTCTGGATTCTTGCCATAAAAGATTAGGCAACAATGACGTCAGGTGCCAACTTGATGCAAACCCCTCACCCGACCAAAAATGCACAAAAGATAAAGCAAAACAAATCATCATTGAAATTGGATCATAGAATTCCTACTAGAAATAAGAATCATAAAACTCCTCTCACAAAAAAACACCTTTCCTCTCCCACATTCATTTCTGAGCATTTGAACTCTCACTTGCTACCACATTATATCATCATCATATGCCTTATCCCAACTAGTTGGAGTCGGCAACAAGAATCCTGTTCCTCCATCTCAATCTATCAAAAGATCGAGAATATGATGGTTTAGGATTTTTGTCTAAGAGATTTAGCAAAAGCTTTACGCTAGCTACCAACCTGACGCAACCCTCCACCTTTACCCGGGCTTGGGACCAGCAATGCCCAAAAGATATAACAATACACAACAATAATAGCAAAGTTATATTATATAGCAAAGACAATAAAGAGGCCACCAAATCAACCTCCTAATCAAATAAAGAACTCCCAACAAGAACCCTTGAGAAGAGGTTAAAGAGAAAAGGTCAGGTAGTTCGGTCTTTAGGGGCAAATGGCCACACCAAATATCCTCCCAGTATATAATCCCCTCACCACCATCCACCTCAAATCAAATGCCCCTCGAAAATGAATCATAGACACCCAAGATTGCCATTCACAATGCTAACTCGTACAAACCCCTTGGATAAACCAACACCCAATCCCCGGGACAACTGCCACATCTGGCTGTAATTCCCCGCTTCCAAAGACTATCCCTTTATTCATCAAACCTCTAACAGTAACAATGGCCTGCTTTCAAAGATTATCCCTCTCTTCACCAAACTTTCAATACCATTACCCCGGAACTGTTATTAAATTCCCTAAGAGGCCTCACTTGTACTCTAATCAACTGTAACTCCTTGAATTAGTGTCGATATCCATTCTTACATAGCCTCCTGCACACTTCTACTATGGTCCTAAATGCCTTCGTTCTAAACAATTTAAGGGTGACCTGGTAATCTCACCCAGATTATGTCATCTTCATACCCCTCCACCTTACAATCGGCAATTATACTCCATACATTGATCTATGTAGAGAACATATGTCCATGCTGAAGGGTGACTTGGTAATATCACCTCTGCTCTAGTCCAAAACTCTATGTCCATGCTGAAGGACTCTCTTAAGAGGGAAATTTAAATAAGAAAAGTCATGATTATTCCTCTTAACACCCACATTTTTACGTACTCTCCTAAGTTTATTAACCCACTCATAAATTTTCATCACCTTGCTAGGTTCTCCTACATATAATCCGATGATGTAGCAATCACAAGCAAAAGTTTGATTTGTTCAAGGTTTTAAATATCGATATATCCCTAGATATATCTAGCGATATATCCCATTTCCCTAAGGGGAGATATAAATCCATGGTGTAATTTTTATTTTACAATTTATCAGGAGATATATCATGATATCAAGCGATATTTCCCTTTTGCTTATGTGCATAGGTCATTATAAGAGGTCAAATATGGAGAGTTTCCCCTTATTTTGATCAATAAAAAATGCTTAAAATCCACAAATCTTTTTCTAAATATTTGAAATTTGAATTCTAAATCACTTATTTTGTAAATTTGTTAACTGTTCAATTCAAAGGTCATCTTGGCATAGATTTAGTGAAATTTAACACGTTCTTTGTCAAAATTGCTAAAATCAAGTGAAGGTATGTTACAACTCTTCTTTTTTTTTTTGGGTGTATTCTTTGGTTCAATTTGCATTAAATTATAAGTATATACATGCCAGTTTACATATGTGATGGATTGGCATGCATTTCATTATGAATTTGTAGATTTGAGAGATTGTAACCCAAAAAGGTGAGGAAAATGTAATTTCTTGAATTTCCACCAAATATGTAAAGTTTGGTCCTCCAATATTCTAATCATGGTTTAAAATATCGTGTCGATACAGTCGATACTGTAACAACACGAAAAATTGAAGTAGAAAAAAAAATTATTTTTCTACAAGGGTACAATAGTAATTTAATAGGATAATAACTATGTACTTATCTTAATCTATATTATTATCTGAAGACCTTGTATGATCACACATAAAAACATAATGTATTGTTTAAAGCTTAATTAATTAAGTATTGGGATTAATTAAAAGGAATTGGGCTTATAAACTTTAATTGGGCTTAAGTGATTAAGTATGGACCTTAATTAACTAATTAGCTTAATGGGCTTAAGTTATTCTTAAGACCCAAACCAACAAATTTGATTTAAAACATATTAAATTCGTTTTTAATTAATACCTTCTAAAAAACTTAAGTTAGAGTTTGATTAGGAGTCCCAAATAGCTTAAGAACGAAGCATACTTTAAATAAGATAAATAAAGACTAGTTCAAGTAAGGTCATAAATTAGAATAGTACTCTAATAAGGATAATAAAGACTCTAATTAGAATAGGACTTAGTAATTAAAAGAAGATAAATATTAATTTAACTACAAGTAGGAACTTAGATCTAAAGGTTATAAATTAACTAAACTATATTAAACGGCTAGGATTAATTAAGAGAACTAAAAACTAATCCTAAACCAATAAGGAACTAGATAAGATAATAATTAATCTACCATAATTAAGACACTTTAATCAAGGATTAATATTGTGTAGGAACATATTAATCTAATCTAAGGGTAGATAAGCAATCATAAGCTACATAGGATTAAGATTAGATAAGTAATCCAATTAAGACTAGAACACCTAAAATCAATGGTTAGGATTTCGTAGAAACACTTAGATTAATCTAATGGATAGGATTAAAAGGAAGGGACATTAAATCTGAATAAGATTGAAGTGAGATAAAACCAATGATTAATTCTTCTAGAACTAGGACATTTTAATCTAAAGGCGGTAATTAAACTAATCTTAATTTAAGGGATATAAACTAAAACATAATCTAACTTAGATAACAACTCCTATACTAAGTAGGAAACTATAAGAACACTAGGGGTGGATGTGTGGATCATATTCCGAGAGAGAGAGAGAGAAGAAGTCTGGGGGAGCTTTAGGAGCTTGGAGAAGAAAAGTTCAGAACTTGAACTAAGGTGAAGAAGAAGATCCAACGAGCAGCCAAGGTAGGTAATTCAATTATGTTTTATTTTCGATTAAATCTAGGTGAGATGTCATATTCATTGAATAAGACATAGCACTTAAGTTCTTAATGAAAACATGATACTTAAACTCTAAAATATTGGCATTTCAACATCATCATCCTAGCAAAGGTAAGTTAATTATTTGTTTGATATTTTGATATGGTTTGGTTCGGAAATTGATTTCATTACGAGTGTTAGTTGAAGGTTTCGTTTAAAATAACTCTAAGTATGAAAATCGTGTTGTATAGTAGGTTTCTGGGCAAACCAACAGACTACCGGTTCACCCAGGCAGCATCCAGCGGAACAACCGGTGTACCGGTTAGCCTGCCGGATCTCTCACATTGTTTGTGAGGCCTGCCTAGCTTGCCGGTGTGCCGGTGTGCCTACCGGTAATTCCCGTGACCCTGTGTGTATATTTTTGGCCTTTTGTCTAGACTACCGATGGCCAACCGGTATACCGGTTAGCCTGCAGGTAGGTCTAGTGATCTGTGTGTTTGATGATTAAGCCCCTGCCTAGACTGCCGGTGTGCCAGTTAGCCTGCCGATCAGTCCTTATTATGTTGAATGTTGATTGTTATGCTTTGATTTGGATTCCTGATTATTCTTAATTAATTATATGTTGATTATGATAATTTTATGACATGTTTGGATAAGTTTTTGACTGATTTATAAGTGCATATGTTTTATCATATATTATACATGATTGGATTTGAATTGAATACCACGAGGCATATACCATGTTTTCTACGTTCATATTGATTATTTAAACTTATTTCACAACTGCACACACCTTGTATGCTTAGTTAGTGTGCACAATCACTACACGTGCACAGCATAACCTGAATGCATTAATGACCATATTGTTGGTCTTATGCTTGACTTTACCATCAGATCTTAACATCTGTTGAAGATTCTGATCTAATTGAGTGTTATTATGATTTGGACATCATTATATGATGAGGAAGTCCCAGATGGACTGATTTCTTAGGTTGAGGGATTTGGCCGTCCCAATATACCACATTATTTTCATCTCAATAGCGTATTATTATACGTAACGGATGC
>JAUPMG010050274.1:0-13921 GCA_031762675.1 Pachysandra terminalis | reverse complement strand
CCCAAATCCCATAATTTTGGTCTATTTTTGTAATTAATTGATAAAAACCCGGGTGACCATCCACACCCCGAACCAATGGATGGTGGCGACTTCAAAACCCGGTCAACCTAGGGTCCACCCGACCCGGGGGCGATCACAATACCCTTTTGGGATGTTATGTGTGCTTATAGCCACACAAATATGATTTCAACAATGAATTAACACCAAGGAATTCATGTTATTGTCATAATTTAAGGGTTAGAGGGATCATCAATATTCTACTTTTTCTTAATTGATTAATTCATTTTTAATTAGTTGCTTAGATCTTTAGATTTAATTAAGTTTATTTTGATTTTTCTTAGATTAGAACACAATGTTTCCCTTCTTTTATCTAATACATTTTCTTAGATTTAATCTGGTGATTTAGTAAATTAAACCATTCAGTCCTTGAGGTTCGACACCCTCAAAATACCCCTATCATACGAGGATTCGTCCTATTGCGAGTTGTTAATATTATTGACACATCACCTTCCAATTAAATGTGAAGTACGAACCTTATAGTTGAAACATGATTCTCTTATTTCTACACATGACCCGTAGTATGCGGCACATTAGTAAATGGTAAATTGATTCTTTGATTTGCTTTGTAATGAACAAATACATTGTGGATTATATTTTTGGAGTGTGCACCGTTCCTCATGAACACTTATGCTTGAGAAATGTGAACATGTGTGAGGATGCTTCCGTTATTTATTTGTGAGCTTTTGTTTATATAGATCACTTGTGCATTGTGGGATGATAGTTGAATGCTTATTTCTACGCATGATGTGTAGTTAGATGAGTGTGAGACTTTGTATTGGTCTAGTTACCTCTATGCAAAGCATGTAGATGATTGATAGTTGCATACATTAATAAGGACAGTCATGCATGATGGGTCCATGAGTGTGACCCGATGACTAGACCGGACCTTGGATTCTCATAAGGAGAACCAATGGAATAGTGTGAGATAAATTGGGCTCAAGTAGAAGCCCCAATGAGAGAAGATATATCTGGAGTCCTGTGTGGACTAGTATTGGAGTCTAAGATTACTCGGGTGCAGGACTAGCTATCCCTTAGCCTTATGTTGGCACATGCGTGTGCACATTTGATGAGTGTAATCATACTGATAGATGTGAACTGGATGTGACACGGCGGAAAATCTATGTGACACCCTGGATACATCGACGAAAGGAAGTTCTATGCGATGACGCCTGGATGTATCCCTGTGGTAAAAAATAATTGTGGGACAAGAGCATCCCATGGGTTAAGAAACCCTAAAATTGTGTTGTACACACAAAATCCACTGAGGGCCTTAGCCAAGATGGCGCATTGTGATCTATGTGACTCATGCGGTCTCAGGGGAGATCGAAGCGTGAACATTAGTGACACATTATCAACCCCATGCATTTGCATTTCACGTGTGTGCGCTTGCCATCATGATTGACGATGGATTGATTATTCATGTCAATGCATATAATGAACGAACCACTGCATTCCTACATGGCATGGCATACTTTTATGGAGACTCATTCGATTGTTTGATTCTTTGATTGTACATTGTACTTGTTGAGCGCGTAGCTCAGGCCTTTCTGGCTCCCAACATTTCAGGTGAATCGTCTAGAGAAAATAGGTTGTTGAGGTGGATACCACGAGGATTTGGAGCTGAAGTCATGACGACTTAGTTTCATTTTATTTAATTACCGTTTGAGACTTTGTTATACCTAGATTGGAGTAGTTGGACTCCTTTGCTAGTCAGCCTGCATTATTAGTCTCTACTTGTATTTTTGGATTAGTTGTTGTGGATCTTGAACCATGTTTGGGTTCGAACCATTTATATATATATATTTGCTTCCGTTGTTATATTATTCTAAAGTAATCGGTGAGTTATTAGTTTTATTTTGGACGAGCTATCCGTTAGTAGAGCATAGAGGAGGGGTGAGATTAACTCTTCGAATTCAAGTTTATACTCCCTAGAATGGGTGAGGTATACCCTAGAATTCGGGATGTGACATTAACCCATGGTAGAACCACCTCATTTCCTTTTAGGGGACAAGTTAGCCCTTGGTAGCAATCACCCTAATAGACTCGTATCGACACCACCACATCAGATCCTCCTAAGAGTTCTATAAACACGACCCACACATAATTCACCAGACCCCCCCCCCCCAAAAGGGAGAGTTCTGAAACAACATAGTAAGCCTTATAGGATCACACCCAAAAAATCTACACTTAACATCTAGCCACTAGGGACCTCACACCCGAACACAAGTAATTCACACACTACATTACAAATACCTCATACACCATCATATTACTCATCAAATAGTCCTGTAGACTAAAACATATCAAACTAGATCATAGCACACCAAAACAGAAGCACATAGAGTCATTTTGTTACACAAATCTTCCTACAAGTATTTCTAACAAAAACTAACATCATACTCAACCTAATGGGGCTATTACCTAACTACCCTCCAAGAATTGGGGTTATTGGGCTTCGGTCACAACGTTTAGTCGACTGTGGGTCAGACTGAAAGTTTCGGTCGATGCTTCGGTTCGTCCTCATGTTCGATTGCTGGGCCAGGGACTTTGGACTACCTTTAGTGATTTTCGGTCAACCGAGGGTCAGGTCGAAGCTCGTGCCAACCCAAAAAAATTCCCAAATTATCTAAAAATTCATGCCTTTCGTATTTTATCACAAAAACACAGTTCACACTTCAGAAATCACAAATTTGATAACAACATATTCTATTTAATATTCTAAACATCAAATACATCTATAAGCATTAAAAATACATTAGGTCATCATATTATCACACGGATCATGTTAATGTCATATATATCAATCCATATTAAATCTCAGCAAACAAGTCATACATCATGCATTCCAATCATATTCCTCATGCAAAGCCAACCTAATCAACATATCTAAATACTGTTATCATGTTCCTACGAAAGTGCTTAGACTAATAACCAAGAAAGCACCTACCTCTCTGTTCCCAAGCCTTTTTCTGCAACATTAGGACTTTGAAAGATCACCACAGTCCTTTTCCTCTTGTTCCTCTTCATTTTTCTCCTTCTTCTCTTCTTTTCCTCTTTTCCTTCAATGGCTGAAATCTTCAGATCTGGTTTTTCCCTCCTAAGTTTCTCCTTTGGTCGTATGGTTTAAACAACAATCTCCCTTGTACGCACGTCCCTATTCAAAAGGAATTGTGGTGGTTAAGGGAACTTCCCTATATCCCTTTAGTTGTTGAATTCAAATTCAAAGGGTAAAAGACCAATATATCCTTACCTAGCCATACGACCAGCCCATGTCCCCTCTTACTGTACACGTTGGGCCCAAGGCCCTATATCCTTAAAATTTATAAAATTTAATAAGTTACCCCATACTCTTACCTAATTACAATCAAGCCCTATTCTTAATTCAAGTCCTATGGTTCATGGTAAACTCCTCTTTAAGATTAATATCATTTAAATCATAATTAAATCATGTTAATTATGATTTAGGGTCGGAATCACTACATTATAAGACTTATTTGTGGATTTCCAGTAATGAAAGATCACCCAATCTTCTTCTAGTAGTCTCCTCTTCTTCCTTAGCCTTTTCTCCTTTCTTTCTTTCTCTTTTCTTCTTCTTTATCTTCTCTTCTTCTTCAACAAAACCCAGATCTCATTTTTCTATCTTCTCTCTAGTATATCAGATCTCCAATCTTTCTTTCTCTCCTTTCGTATACACCAAGGAAAGGGGAAGGTTATGGAAACCTTCCCATGATCCCACAATCCTAGTTAGAAGGTGGAGGGAATCAAGGATTCCTTCCATATCTATCTAACCACCCAATTCAAATTCAAATATAGAGTTAGTCTATACTATCCCTAAAGACTTGGTAATACGACCACCCCATCCCCATTGTCTCATATGTCAATTCCATAAGCCCTAATCTCCAGGAAATGAAAATTATATAAGCGACTCCAATATCTTTAATATTAACACAATGATCCCTATAGTCAGTGGTAATTAAAAATACCACCAATTCAATCAATTAGACCTACAGCCCTTTTATAATCCCTCACATTTGCTCATTGAAACCAGTGCTTTGCTTGAAGGTAGCAAGCTTATGCATGACACCCTTTCGGCGGATCTATTAGGGTGATTGTAGTAATGTCCCATTATCTGTTGCTATTCCTTCTTTTTGAAATATAATTACTGTTATTCTCTTTCTTTTTTTCTTTTTCTTTTTTTTTGCAATTCATATGAGTTTAACTTCTCATAAACGAACAATCACCCTAATAAAAGGGCACGAACTTACCAAGGGACTTCTAAGTCTCTATATAAAGGATGAGGGGGGGGGGGGGGGGGGGTCCCGGAAAATTTACCTTATCTGAGCCATCTTTACTTACGTCTAAGTTTAAACGAGAAATAGGCTAAACCTTGTCATACGAAAACAATGACGCATGGTGAAAATTTGAGCAGTGTGCCTGGGGTTGTTACTCTTCCTCCTCGCTTGGAGTATTGTGAACAAGCCTCGACACACCTTTGCACACTGATGGACGTTGGCGCACTCAAATCTGGGCGTGTTGAGGTCCACTGGCCTCATACCCTTCCATCCCTTCGCGAGGTGAGGGAAGCTCTGTTGGGAGCCTACCCGGCATTGTTCGAAAAGTTTCCCTTGACTGATCAAACATCCTTCCACTGAGTAATGTGAATGGATTAGATCGTCTCGGTGGAAGAGATAGCGTCGTTGTCTCTAGAGAACACTCGTTCATATTATCATGGTCTTTACCGTTGCCTTCGTCGTTTTTCTTTAGATAACCGCTTTTGTTGTCAATTTATCAAGGGTGCGATCTTTTATCATGCACAAGGGTACTATAAGGAACTGGAGAATGCGAACCGAGAAATAGGGACTTGCGAGAACTTATTATTGGCTATCCGAACAGATCCATCATATCATGCATCATCAGCCTTGAAAAGTAGAGCACAGGTACTGGCCCTGCAGCACTTATTAATAGCATGAAGAGATGGCCCTGCAGCTTGAGCTACGCCTTTCATCTTGTTTTTTTGTCTATGCATTCTTTTGTTCATGAATCAGTATAAAGGAGACTTGGTCTCCAGTGAAGTCACCAAAATGTAAAGGGTTCTTTTGTGAAAAGTGTAACCAACAGTGAAATAACCGATTCGACAAAAGCCTAAGTCGATAGTCAACCGTACCCCGTCTTCAAAAGAAACAAAAGAGCAAATAGGAATTAATTGGTAGCACAAAACTGAACTTAACCAAGGGAAATAGTGTACAAAGGTGTTTGGATTTTGTAAGCACACTTAAGAGCTACGCTTAAGAAGTCTCATGCACCAAATTCTCCATCCTGTTTTTGGGAAAAGTACTGCCATTTATAGCATGCTAGAGAGAGACAACGGTAGTTGAGATTCCGTTAAACCGGTTCTAACGGTGTTAAAACATTCACCCGGGGTAATTAGTGGTACTTACCTCCATCTCTTAGGTGGAACAATCACAAGTTGCGTTAATAAATTACATCATTTCCATTATGTAAATATGACAATGGGTGTAATTCACAACGCGACTCAAAATTGGCAAGCCTCACGCCCCTCCTTTCCTTATATCTCTAAATTTGTCACAACCTAACCTGAAAATATCAATTGAGTCCCTAAATTTAAGTTGTAACTCTCACTCGATATCCCAATGGGAGTGGATAAGCAATATAGAAACATAAGTAGAAGCCAATTCATTAATTCTAATAAATATTTAAATAAAAGTACAATTTCTTCATTTCTAATAAACTAAAAATAAACTATATCAAATACATGAATCTAACATCTAATCTTCTAACTTTTATTTCCTTTATTCCCATAGCCCTCTCTTCGAAATAATCATTCTTTTACTTGAAAAATATGTCATAAAGCATACATAAGCTGAAAGCTCGGATGAGTAGACCTTCAAAACAAGGTATTTACTCATATCCCAATGCTATGAGAAAATATATATAATAATAATGATAAGGATATAATCTGGAAAATATATGAACAATGGAATGTATGTGAACAGAAATCAATCAAACATGTTCTCTCACCAAATCTCACTTTGGTTTGTATCCTAAGGATATCCATGGTCATATTTACAATCTACAACCTAAATCTATGTGATGATTATGACATCAAGTGCATCATACACAAGATATCTACAATAATATTAACAAGCACAAGAAAATGCAATGCATGTGATTTGGCATTCGAATAGTGTATGTCCCACACTAGATCTAATCTCATTACCCAAGAATGTCTCTCCAATGTGAATTCATCCCCCAATACATGGCATGATAAATGGATTATTAGATGTGTGCATCATAGTTTCTAGGGACTGCTACCTAGAGGGCGCAATCCCCTCACCTTATTTTTTTATCACGGGAACATATCCAAGGTTTCACCAATGTGAACTATCCTTAGTGAGTCAACATTACTCGAGCTACTAACAGAAGTGACTCTTATGATTTGGAATATTGAGAAGGGCACTCCCTCACCTATCATCTTACCACAAGTATCTTGGGATTACCCCCTCACCTTGGGTGGCTTAGTCTCAAATGAACAAGCATTGGTTATAGCCATATTATGAGTCATGTATTGGTTAAGCACGGTGCTCTCCAATAATAGGATATCAGGAAAGCCACCACAGTTGAGTAGTCAATATGCAACCCATAAATTTAGATCATTTTATTAGTGCAGTGCACGCACAATGATTTCACTGACATATATTCAAAACAGGACATACATGAGACACATGCTCATGATCCTAGGCTAATATAATGCACACACACACACACACACATATATATATAGATAGATAGATAGATTGAATACACATGTATGTATGATGAGAGAATTATATAGTATAGTTATGTATGATATATATAGATTGAATACACATGTATGTATGATGAGAGAATTATATAGTATAGTTATGTATGATAAGACTTATTTGATTTGGAGATGAGATATTCACACAATTAATAGTCTTTCATGCAAATAAATCGCATTTAACACTTAATATCCTAAAAAACACATATATTGTCATAACACATTTTCAATAAGCTTACACATCATATAAAATATATGGACATGCGTATATTATGCTAATAGAACTAGTAAAAGTGTTGTGGGCTAATTCCCAACGTAGAATTTCATACTGCCATGCAAGATCTTAATAGTTCAAATCTTAGGTATAGAAGGTCAAATTTTGATAGAGGTATTCACAGTACCTGGAAACATGATAAATCAACTATATTTAACATTTTGCAGGTGTCCAAAGTCTCAAATTTAAATTTGGGCAAACATGAAATTTCAGCTGGGTTAAAGGATGATGTGCGGCTAGCCGTTTTTGGCTAAAGTGTGCAAAACATCAAAATATTTTATAGGGGGTCAGGGTAGGTCTACTTAGGTCAAAACTATAAAAATATGCATGGGTGAACAGTTTTAGGTTGGATCAAGCGCTAGCCGTTTCTGGCAGCTACTTGGCTAGCAAGCAAGTTGTGTTATGGAGATTTCGGCTGACTAAGCGGTTAGCCGTTTAAGCAGCCACCAATTGGGTTTTTCAGCTTTGACATATGTTCAGTGTTGTGGCTATAAATTTTTATATACTTATCGAAATCACCTCAAACTTATTTTGATGTGTTCCTAACGAACAGGGGAATCTGAAAAAAAAAATATAGAATAAATTACATAAAATATTTTCACTGGTTCTTTAATCGATAGTTCAGATCTTGATAATTTTCCAATTTTAGTTCTTCTTTGCTATCTCTTAACGGATAGTGATGGTTACTCTATCTTTATTGGATCTTTATTTATGAGATTTACTTATAAGAACATAAGGAAGGATTTACAAATCAGTCACAACAATTCATTCATGTTATAACACTAGGGTAGAAGTAAATACACAATACAATGAAGAAAAACTCATATGAACTGCATAATTTGGTATTGGTTCTTCTTCTCTCATGATGTTCTAGGCTTCTAGGGTTTTTAAGTGTTAGATCTCCTCTCCCAAATCTTCCCATGTTTTTTAGGATTTTCCTAGGTTTAGATTGACCTAAAAGTCTTGTTTTTATAAGGTTTGGTTTTAGAAACTACCTAGAGTCCTAATACAACTAGTATGCTTCAATTTTAAGCTATTAGGGACTCCTAATTAAATTCTAACTTAAGTTTTCTAGAAGGTATTAATTAAAAACGAATTTCCTATGTTTTAAGTCTAATTTGTCGGTTTGGGCCTTAAGGAACAACTTAACCCTATTAAACAAATTAATTAATTAAAGCCCATACTTAATCACTTAAGCCCAATTAAATTTCATAAGTCCAATTCATTTTTATTTAAACCTAAGACTAATTAATTAAGCCCAATACTTAATTAATTAAGCCTTAAACAATAGATTATGCTTTGATGTGTAATCATACAAGATCTTCATACAATTACTTAGATTAAAATACATATATGATAATTATATAAAAGTGTTTAAGGATATAGTTCATTTTAAAATTCTATTAAATTACTATTGTATCCTTATTAATAAAATAATTTTCTATTTAAATTTTTCGGGTTGTTACAAAATTCCCCTTATGGCTTAGACATAATGCATACTACGCCTTCGGAGCCTTTGGTAGGCATTGGCGCAAGTCACATAGCCCTCAAGTGATAATAAAGTCTTTTCAATCTTTTAACACCATCAGGACTATCAAACCGTTAAGGTTGTCTAGCCTTGGTGCCCTCAGGGCAGTCAAGCCTTTGGCGTCTTTAAGGCTGTCTAGCGTTTGGCGTTGCCAAGATCATCAGGCTTTTGGCACTGTCAAGGTTATCTAGCCTTTGGCAACATCGAGGCTGTTTAGCCTTTGGTACAAGAATGAAGATTCTTGAAAGATGTTTCTCCTTCTATGTTGTCGAAGGCTATCTTTCCCCCTACGCAAAAGTTGGTAAGGGTTGTCTTTCCTTCTACGTCATCGAGGGTTGTCTTTCCCTCTAGACATAAGTTGGTGAGGACTGTCTTTCCCTCTCTCACCGCCAAGACTATCTTTCCCTTTAGACAAGAAGATGAAGGTTGTATTTCCTTCTACGTTGTCGAGGGCAATCTTTCCGTCTAGACGTAAGTTGGTGAGGGCTGTCTTTTCCTCTCTCACTGTCAGGGCTATCTTTCCCTTTAGGCAAGATGATGAAGGTTGTATTTCCTTCGAAGTCATTAAGGTCTTTCTTTCCCTCTAGACTTAAGTTGGTGAGGGTTGTCTTCCTTGTCTCACCATCCACGCTGTCTTTACCTTTAGGAAAGAAGATGAAGGTTGTATTTCATCCTATGCCATCAAGGGCTGTCTTTCCATCTAGATGTAAGTTGGTGAGGGGTGTCTTTCCCCCTCTCACCGTCAAGGTTGTCTTTCCGTTTTGGCAAGAAGATAAAGGTGAAGGTTGTCTTTACTTCACTACGCCATCGTGGGTTGTCTTTCTCCTAGGCAATGACATCGTCGAGGGCAGTCTTTCCCTCTAGACGAAAGTGCATATTTACCAAGGCTTGCCTCCTTGGCGAATGTGAAGCTTTGAGTAGACGTATTGATAATTTTTTGTATTCATTTAAATCTGTTCATATCAAAAAACCGTTGCAGGTGTAATGAATACCCCGTGACTAGTATGGTCTAGGGGGTGTTGTGGCAACACATTGTCCTTCAACACCAAAGTACTTTGGCAAGATGTTTCTTGAGTGTGATAGCACCCTTTCTGTGGCACCGCCAAGAGTGTCACTTTGCTTTTGTTATGGCTTTATAACCATCACCCAATAGTTTGAATTCTGTGTAATGGTGTTATAATTGTCACCCAACACGAGGTCCATGACCCTACCACATGTTGATTTGTTATTGTAACATTTGTCTATACCATTTTCATCATCTACAAGCAGTATGCACAATGATCTTATTGGCGGATTCGAGGCCTATAAGACTGCACTTAAGATGTGGAACGCAGTGAAACTTGCGTTCGTTGGTACCTCAGCTACCATATTAGGTGCATTGACGATGAAATTTGAGACCTACAAGATAGCTCCCACCGTGAGCATGGTTAAGCATCCTAGGTAGATGTCATCTATGATACGTGATCCGAAAGCTGCAGGAAACTGCCTGACAGATGAGTAGAAGATTCTCCCTATTCTGAGGTCCCTACCTAACTCATGAGAGAACATGAGGCTCGTCATGATGAACAGTGAGAACATTAAAATGTTCAACGATTTGTAGCATCATCTCGAACACGAGCCAGAGCGTCAAACCACAAGGTCTAATAGTACTGCGCTCTTAGCCGAACCGACAAAGCACAAGACAACCAGGTTTAGATGCAAGCGCAAGGGTAAGGCGTCCCAACAAGGGAAATAGGTTATAGAGCGCCTACGCCAGGCAAAGGTACCAAATTCCCTAGAGAGAGAACCATGTAGGAAAGAGGAACATATCCAAAGTGATCTGCTATAACTAGTATAGATGCTTAGACTAAGTTTTATGTTATTTTCATAAGAGACTACAACACCATTTCTTTAGAGTGGGTTTTATATGGTACGGGATTTATCTCTAAAGGTCTGTTTAAACTTGTTATTGATAAATTCAAGTGATGCAAATTTGGTTTTTAATTTGACTTCCCATAATGATGACGTTATTATTTATGATTCATTGAGATGGCATGCTAGACTAGACCACATAGGGATAGAGATGATGGACAAATTGGATAAAGCAGGTCTACTAGGATCGCTTACCAAGGTTTAGTTACCCGAAATGTTAGCCAGTAAATCATGTAGGAAACCATTTAGTAAGGTAGTGAGAGAAAATGTTACTTTAGAGTTAGTCCATTCTGACATATGTGGACCAATCAATGTTAGGACCCCCTATGGAAGGAAGCATTAGATTGCTTTAGACACTATGTGGTGGAAGTCGAGAACCAATTGGATCGACACATGAAGTGTCTCCATCTCAATAGAGGACGTGAGTATTTATCTTATATGTTTCTAGAGTTATGTGAAGAAATGGGAATCCGTAGGAAATTGACAATCCCAGGCACACCTCAGCAAAATGGTGTTGCAGAGAGATGAAACCATACTTTGTTAGACATGGTGAGGTCGATGATGGCACCCATGTCACTACTCATTAGTTGTTGGGGAGACGCACTTATGACTGTAGCCTAGATCTTAAACCGTGTTCCTACGAAGTCAGTTCCTAGCACACCATACCAATAATTGATAAGAAGAGCATCTGACCTAACCCACATGAGACCATGGGAATCTACATGTTATGTTCATGTGCCTTCCCATAAGAGAGGGAAGCTAGACGAGATAGCCGTCAAATGCATCTTTGTGAGATACTCAGAGCACTCTGAGGGTTATGTCTTTTTCTGTGAACCAACTAGCTGGGGTCTAACACAAATTGAGTCACGTGATGTGGCCTCAGTAGAATGGTGTTGTAGAGAGATGAAACCATACTTTGTTAGACATGGTGAGGTCGATGATGGCACACATGTCACTACTCATTAGCTATTGGGGAGACGCACTTATGACTGTAGAGTAGATCTTAAACCGTGTTCCTACGAAGTCAGTTCCTAGCACACCATACTAATTATTGATAGGAAGAACGTCTGACCTAACCCACATGAGACCATGAGAATCTACATGTTATGTTCATGTGCCTTCCCACAAGAGAGAGAAGCTAGACGAGATAGCCGCCAAGTGCATCTTTGTGAGATACTCAGAGCACTCTGAGGGTTATATCTTTTTCCGTGAACCAACTAGCTAGGATTTAACACAGATTGAGTCACGTGATTTGGATTTCATCACGGATGAATTCCCAAGAAGGAAGAGATAAGGGATGATTCCGGTGCTCTTTGAGATGAATGAGCCGGAGTTGGGATTAGTGGAGATTACCCCATATCCGAACACCACTGAGAACTTCGATTCTCAACAAGATCCTAAGGATTCTACGGATGTTATGGATAATGGGAAAGATTACTACCCAATGGAAATGTCCCAGAGGACATGGATTCCAGCAATCCCATGCGTAGGAGTAGTCGTGGGAAAATTTCTCATCGTCATTTTACAAATGAAGGTGATTCGTTCACGACTGCCACGCTCGGTCATGATGAACCTGGTTCATACCAGGAGGCGTTATCATCACCAGCTTCACAGAAGTCGAAAACTGCAATGCAAAATGAAATGACTTCCATGGAGAAGATGCAAAACTATTGGAAACAAGTGGGTTCTAAAGGTCAAGTGCAATGCAGATGGAAGTATAAAGAAACACAAGGCCCGTCTCATGGAGAAAAGTTATACAAAGAGAGAGGGTATACACTACACGGAGACGTTCTCATCAGTAGTGAAATTTTCCTACATTCACCTCATTCTAGCTATTGTTGCACACCTTGATTTGGAACTCTACCAAATGGATGTCAAAATTGTGTTTCCCAATAAAGAAATGGATAAGGAGATCTATATGGATCACCCAGAGGGTTTCATGGCCAAGGGGCATGAGTGCATAGTTTGCAGACTCGAATGCTCCTTGTATTGAAATAGTCATCTAAGTAGTGGTATCCTCGATTCCATCGAGCCATTATAGAGTTTGACTTCACGATGATCAAGGAAGACCATTATGAGTATGTTAGACATATTTGTAGGAGTTTCCTTATCTCGTTGCTGTATGTTGATGATATTTTGATAGCAAGGAATGACAAAGAGATAATAGTCACCACTATAGCGTGGCTTTCCTTTAGTTTTGAGATGAAGGATATAGGTGAGGCAGATTATGTTCTAGGTGTTCAGATTCATAGGAATCATGCTAAGAGGCTTTCTTGTTTGTCCCAGGAGACTTACATAAAGAAGATACATGAGAGCTTTAGAATGCATGATGCTAAACCTATTGAAAATCCTGTCGAGAAGGGTGCTTCATTGCATCTTGGTCTTTGTCTAGAGACAGAGGAAGAGAATGAATAGATGGCGCATGTTCCCTATGCTAGTACTACAGGTATTCTTATGTGTGTTATGATATGTATTCGACCTAATATTAGTTTCGCGGTTGGTTTAGTCAACCACTGCAAGAGTAACTCAGGGCAAACTCGTTGGAAGGTAGTGACACGTATTCTTAGATACCTACACGGGACAACATATTATATGATTTGCTTCTAGCAAAGAGATTTGCATCTACGAGGCTATTATGATGAGAACTGGGTAGGTGATCGAGACGGTCGAGAGTCGACGTCAGGATACACATTCTTTCTAGGTGGCAGGGCCATCTCTTGAAGTACCAAGAAGCAAGTCTACTTTGCGTTGTCCACTATGTAATCAGAGTACATAGCTTGTTCTACAGCTGTCTAGGAGATCGTATGGTTGAGACAATTCTTATAGAATCCAGGAGTCTTCAGAGTTGGCGTAGGGTCGATCACCATCTTTAGTGATAGTATGACAGCATTGGCTATGCCAAGGACCCCAAATACCATGGCAGGATGAAGCACCTCAACATTCGCTATAATTATGTCACGACCCAAACTCAAAGGAAATTCACGTGGGAATCTCTTAGGTTCAAACTGCAACTCTCACCCCATATCCCTATGGGAGTGGAAAGCAATAAGAGTCAACCCAATTAAATTAATTAAACTTAAAATAATTACTTTTACTGAAATTAATCAAATAATTACCAAGTCTATTACATCCAAAACAATCGAGTCAAACACGACAGAAAATAAATAAATATTCTATTCTAATGTTTAAAACAAATCACTATTAACTAACTTATTACATAAACTCAAGTAAATAATCCCTAATATATGTTATACTAAAATAAGCAAATAAATCCTAAGTATGTCTAATATCTTCATCTTGGTCTTGGACTCCACCTTGATCTCCATGG
>JAUPMG010050243.1:0-13924 GCA_031762675.1 Pachysandra terminalis | reverse complement strand
TTTTTTTTTTTTTTTTTTTTTTTTTTTTTTTTTTTTTTTTTTTTTTTTGTTTTGTTTTTTTTTTTTTTTTTTTTTTTTTTTTTTTTTTTTTTTTTTTCGATTGGAAAAGGTTTATGCATGGGCTAATCCTTTTCTATCCTCTTTATTTGGGCTCTGTATTTCAGCCACATGTAGTGATAACATTGCTGATCCAGGCCGTCCATTGGCCACCATCTGGATTAGCCATGTGTGCACTCCCCATGTCTTGAGCTCTGTATTTATTGTATATTGGGATCACTTCCCCCATGCCATTCAAATTTTGATATCTCCAAATAAAAATTTGTTTAGGGTGTGGTGCAATTTCCTCTTTATAATATATTTTATGTACTGATAGAAAAGAACAATTTTTTTTAGAAAACTTAGGCTTATTGCCGCACGGCATTGTCCCAGTCGGTTGGGATTTAGACCATGAAGAGTGGCTGAAGTGGCAAATACATGGGTTTTTGTGCTAGCTCCTCAATTTCCTTGTGTCTGAAATGGGCCTGTACAGTGCTTTCATTGCACAGACCATATAGCTAATGCAACCCTTCTTTTATGTACATGACATACCTTGCGATTTTGTTTTCTTTTCATTATCATATGCTGATTTTGACTATTTTGAAGTGCTGGATTTTTAAAATTGTTTTTGGTTTTCTTGTTTTTTTTTTCCTTATATGAACCATAGTAGCAATATGTATTTCTGTTTGTGCTTTAATCTTCCGTAATAACTTACTGATAATTGAGTTGGCTTTTCTCCATTTTATCTTTTTTTTTGGTAAACTTTTCCATTTTATCCAATTATTGTGCTTGAGATGTGGATGTTGGGATGGTTGTGTGAAAATTCTAGGAAAGATAAGGTAAGGAAGTTCTTATCCGAGTGTCTAGGTGTTGTTCAAATAGGAAATGAAGGAAAGTAGGTTAAGATGGTTTGGATATGTAAAGCAAGGACATAGGGAGACAGCTCTAAGAAGCATGGTTCAAAATATCATATTGAGGTAGCATATCGGTCAACTCAAAAATGGATACGTATTGAGTATCGTATCGGATATGCGTGGATACGCTGTAAGAGTCATAGATACGAAGGAAAATGAAGGATACATAAAACAAGACCCACTTTTATGCAAAGATAAGGTAGAGATATGATGAATTAACATGTTTTTGATATGATACACCCACAAATATAATATATATTAACATGAAAACCGACCGCTACACGCGCAGAAACATTAAAACTTAAAAACCTTCAATAAGTGTAAAGTCTTAGCATATCACATACACTAATAAAACATAAAGAAAATCATACATATCTAGTGGGATCAATTCCTTATAAGTAACAAGAAGTAATCATAATTTAACACATAGAAAGATACTTTCAAACATCAACAAACGAATTCAAAATCCATTAGGAATATCTTAGAACATAAAAGAACAAATTTTATTACATATAGATGCATATTTCAAACAAAAAACCTTCTTATTCAACAATTTTAAAGAAGGAAAATAGCAAATGAAAGGAGAAGAAGAACGATAAGTAGAATGATAAGAAAAAGAATATTAGCCCAACAGAACACATACTCTCTCTCTTCCATTTTCTTTTTCTTTGTTCTTTTTTGAAATTAGGTTAGTAATTTTAGGTTTTCTATTTGTTTTCTTTTTCCCCTTTTTTGATCCTTATTTAGTTTTCATTGTCTTTTTTTTATCAGTATCCAGCTTATCGAGATAGTATCGAGAGTATCGAGCGTATCGATACTGTATCGAGACTGTCTCGACAATGTATTGACCGTATCGATAATGTATCGACCGATACACTGTAAAAAGATACGTATCGTATCGTAATGTTGCGTATCGTGCCGTATCGGTAGATACACGATATGTATCAACCGTATCAACCGTATCGACACGATTATTTAAACCATGCTAAGAAGGTGCAAGGGGGTACTCATTGAAGGACCTGAGAGGGTGAGAGAAAGACAAAAAGGAAACTAGATGGAATTAGTTAGTATAGATTTTGGATACTCATAATTAGAATGAAATGATTTTTTTGATAGATTGGGATGGAGGAACAGGATTAATGTTGCCGACCCCAACTAGTTGGAATAGGCTTTTTGTTGCTGTATTGTGTTTGATACTTTTGTACTTGCAAACACAAAGATGGTTAAATTGGTTATATTGTTTCCTATTATAATAATTATGGCCAATTGAATATAAGGTTTGATATTTAGTCAAATCTCAAACGTTGTGATGGTAGTCTTGATTTCATTATTTGATTTAGGTGGAATAAATTGTATGTATTTTATCTTCTATTTCTTCATGACTTAGTCTATTTTGGTATTTTAGTTGGAATGACATCCCACGGTATGCAGTCCCAAGTGCACAATCAGGGGCAGCCACTTCCACTTCCTTTGGGTAATCAGTCTCAAGCAAGGCAACAGCTGTTATCTCAGAGCATTCCAAATACTATTGTGTCTGGTGGAGTACAAAGTTCTGTCGGCTTGTCATCTTCTCTGACTTCTGTGACTGGTTTAAATCAGACTGCCATATCAAATGTTGTCAATCAAAGTTCCAACTTGCAGAATATGTCTAGCATGTCACATAATTCAGTGGGACAAGGTGTACCATCAAATTTATTTTCCAATCCACAGAGACCGATGCAAGGAAGGCAGCATCCACAACAAGTTGTTTCCCAACAGCACCAGCAGCAGTCTCAGAATTCACAGCAAATTTTATACCAACAGCAGCTTTTGAAGCAGAAGATACAGCAGGGAAACATTCAGTCATCACTCATGCAATCTCACATCCAACAGCAGCAGCAACAGCAACAGCAGCAGCAGAACCTATTACAACCGAATCAACTACAGGCTTCTCAACCTTCTCTTATGCAAATGTCATCCAGTCTTCAGTCAAGTCAGCCAGCCGCTCAGCAGACACAGTCTTCAGTGATGCAATCAGCTCAACACTCTACCCTTCAACAGAATCAGCAGTCTTCTGTTCAACAGGCAACATCATCAGTTCTTCAGCAACATTCTCAGTCAGTTCTCAGGCAGCATCAACAATCACAACAGTCTGTCCATCAACAGCCTCCTATTCTTCATCAGCAGCAAGCAGCAATGCCTCAGCAGCCAATGTTGACATCACAGCAGCAGCAGCAGTTGGTAGGGCAACAAACAAATGCAGCAAATGTGCAACAGAGTCAGTTGATTGCGCAACAAAACAGTCTCGCAGACATGCCACAGCAGCAGCAGCCACAGCAGCAGCAGCAGCAGCAGCAACAACAACAGCAGCAGCATCATCAACAACAACAGCAACAGCAACAGCAACAGCAACAGAGGTTGCTAGGTCAGCAGAGTAATATATCTAGCTTGCAGCAGCAGCAACAGTTACTTGGTCAACAAAACATGTCAAATTTACAGCAGCAGATGGGCCCACAAACTCAGAGTAATGTTTCTGGACTACCGCAGCAGCAGCAACAGCAATTGCTTGGAGCCCAATCTGGTGTCTCTGGCTCGCAGCCGAGTCAGCATTCAATCCACATACTGCAACAAGCCAAAATCGCAGCACAGCAACAAGCCCAGCAGGCATCATCGACTTTGTTGCCAACACAAGGACAGCATTTACAATCCCAACCACCACAGCAGCAACTGATATCTCAGCTTCAATCACAGCAACCCCAATTGCAACAGCAATTGGGGTTGCAACAACAATCAAATTTGTTACAGCGTGACATGCAGCAGAGGCTCCAAGCGCCAGGTGCCTTGCTTCAGCCTCCGAATGTAATTGAGCAGCAGAAGCAATTACTTCAACCACAAAGAACCCTCCCAGAAGTATCATCAAGTATGTCAATGTCATTCAACTATATTGTAATTATAATTACATGTTACATTCTATTACTCTTTTTTGTTCAATTTTACATTCTATTGCTCTTTTTTGTTCAATTTTACATTCTATTGCTCTTTTTGTTGCCTTCCTCCCCTCCCCTTTAGTGTAATGGTCCAAAAGAAAAACAAAAGTTCTTTTCACAATTTCAACAAATCCATGCATCTATTATTCAGTATCACTATTAACATTATATTTGATGTTTAGGAGTTGGGTGTCCTATTGTTTGAAGAAATCATGAAAAATGATCATATAATATACCCTCAAAGTAGAAGAAAACAATAAATATTGCTTAAAAATAAGTAGTAATTACCTTTTTTCAGGACTTTTGGGACTTGATTAAGGGGGAACTGGTTGAGGTTATGGAAGGGTTCTTTACTGGTGAGATTATTAACAAAGCAATTAATGCTACCTTTCTGGTTTTAATTCCAAGAGGGCGGGGGCTAAGGACATACACGATTTCAGACCTATTAACCTTACTGCTAGTTTGTATAAAGTCATTGCACAAATTTCGGCTTCTAGAGTTAAGATGGTTATAGACTTAGTGGATTCCCACAACGAAAGTGCCTTCATTAGAGGTCGCCAGATTCTTGACAGTTTTCTTATTGCCAATGAATGTGTCGATGAAAGGAGAAAATCTGGGGAATCGGGTGTGTTTTGTAAATTGGACTTGGAAAAGGCATATGGTAGGGTAGAGTCGGAGTTCATGGATTTTGTTTTGGAATGGAAAAGGTGTGGGGAGAAATGGCATAAATGGATGAGGGTGCGTAAAGGATGTGCAATTCTCTCTTGTTATTAATGGGTGTGTCAAGGTCCTCTTTCCATCCTCTCGGGGTGTTCGTCAGGAAGATTCTTTGTGTCCTTTCCTTTTTACCCTAGTCAGCGATGTCTTCAGTTCTTTTCTTAGGACTGCGGAAGCAAGGGATATTGTTGGAGGATTTCAGGTTGGGTTGGATAGAAACCCTGTATCCCATCTCCAATTTGCTGATGACACTATTTTGTTTCTTGAGGCTTTTGAAGAGCAGATTTTTCATATGAAATGTATCATCAATGTTTTTGAGATGAAGGTTAATTTTGATAAGAGTACGATTTCGGGTATAGGGGTCCAATAGGAGCAGTTGCTCATCATTGCTGATACCCTAGGGTGTCGTATTGAGGAGTTTCCCATCACTTATCTCTGGATGCCCTTGGGTAGGAACCATAGACCGCTTTAGTTTTGGACCCCTGTGATTGAAAAGGTGGAGTCTAGACTCGCTACTTGGAAAAGAAATTACTTGTCTCTTGGTGGTAGGATTACTTTGATTCAGTCCGCCCTTGCTAACATTCCGGTCTATTATCACTCTATGTTTAAATGTCTAGGTAGGGTGGTCAAGATTTTTGAAAAATGCCAAAGAGACTTCTTTGGGAAGGGGTAGGTTTTGGCAAAATGATCATTTGCTTAGATGGGATGTTATGTGCTTTGAGAAAAAGAAAGGGGGTATCAATCTGGGAAACATTTTTGCTACGAACATGGCTTTACTTCGGAAATGGCTCTGGCGTTTCGAAATCAAATGAGACAATTTATGGTGCAAAGTTATTCATAGAAGGTATGGTTCTCATGATAATGGTTGGGATATTAATCCACGTTGGAGGGTGTCCGGGTCTGGCCTTTGGAAAGCGGTTTTCGACCTTGCCTATTTATTCTTTTTTTTTTTCACGTTTCTTGGTTGGATCTGGGTCTAGAGTTTGGTTTTGGTTGGATCATTGGTGGCTTGATGACTTTTTGGCTAATCTTTATCCCCAGTTGTTCAGATTAGCTTCCGATAGGGATGCTATGGTGACTAGGCTTGTATGAAATCTTCAATTTCGACGGGATCTTAGGCTGGCTGATGTTGCTGAGTTGTCTTCTCTTTTTGTAGCCCTCCAGGATGTTTGTTTTGACCCCTCCCGTGCTGATCGCAGAGTTTGGGTTCCCGATAGTCATGGTGCGTTTTCGTCTCGTTCATTTTTTCCTTTTCTGAGGGTGGTCCCTTCTATTCTCATACTTCCGGCCCCTTTTCTTTAACTTTGGAAGTCGAAGGTTTCTCCTAGAGTTAGGGCCTATGTTTGGTTGGTTTCACATAGGAGGATTAACACTCAAGATGTTATTTAGAGGAGGCGAAAATACCTTGCTATTTCTTCTTAGATATGTTTTATGTACAGGCAGATGGAGGAATCGGCTGGCCATCTTTTTATTCATTGTCATGTTGCCGAGGAGATTTGGTCTACTGTTTTTGGTATGGTGAGTGTGTCCTTTGTGCTTTCCTTTGATGCCCAGTCCCTTTTGGGAAAATGGAGGTTCCCTTGGATGGGAAAGTGTGGTAGGATGTTAGACATGGTTCTATTCTTTGCGGTTTTATTGGCCATTTGGAGGGAAAGAAACAGTAGAATTTTCGAAGACAGGTGGCATAGCACTCAGTCTATTGTTGAGAGTGATTATACTTCTGCTATTTCTTGGGTGATTTTTAGGGAGGATTTCAGAGGGCTATCCGTTTCGTCTGTGGTCAGAGATTGGAGTTCGGTGATGCTTCTCTGTATGTCATATGTCCAGGTCTGGGCTAGGTGGTCTCCTCCTATTGCGGGATTGATTAAGTTGAATTTTGATGGATCTTCTTTGGGGAGCCTGGGCCCTTCTAGGGTTGGGAGAGTGTTCAGAGACCATACAGGGTGTGTTCTACATGGGATTTTTTGGCTGATCGGGGAGGGAGGGAAATAAAATGAGGGCAGAGCTGCTTGCGTTGGTTATGGGCTTGAGGGAAGCTAGGAGTCGGGGGTTCTAGAACCTGGTGGTGGAGGGGGATTCAGCGGTTTTCATTTCTTGGATGAAGGAGAGGAGCTGTAACTTGTGGAGACTATCCAATTTTTTCTTTTTGTCACTCTCTTGGGGAGGGTTTACATTTAGATTTTTCACATGACCTTAGAAGTGCCAATGGGTTGGCGGATCGTTTGGCTAGAGAAGGAATTGTCATCGAGTCCTTTAGCGGTGTTGTGCCGAGTGAGATCGTCGATGAGGCGATTTAGTTTTTTCCTATTTTGAGGATTTGTATTTTTGTCATTTTTGTTCTCTGATGTTCTTCCTGCGACTGTTTGTCCACTTCTTTGTGGCCTAATTGCTATGTACATTCCTCTCTTTTTATTTATACTATTTTCATTATCCTTAAAAAAAATGCCCAATAATCAAATAATCATTTAGATCTAGTGAAAAACATGAGTGCATGCATTTATATGAAAAAGTAAAAAAACCTTACCTTGAACCAAAAAAATCCTAGTTTTTAGAATTTGGATGTCCCTGCTTTAATCAACGGTATTGTGTCTAAATCCTAACAAAAATTCTTCTTTTTATTTTTCAAAAAGGATGTATGGCAATAGACCTAAAAATGTTCCTGATGGACTATGACTATGAGAACTATTGACCTACAACTAGAGGATCCAAATTGAATTTAATATCCATTGTGACTTCATATTGAAGTCTGAATATCAACATCTTCTGTAACATTTATAAGTTGATTTGTCCATGTTGGTATCCCAAATTTATCCGTAACCCATATGGCCATAATGAACGCATTTCCAATCATCACCACTTCGGACTCTTCTATGGATCCCTACTACACCTTTTCCATGAACACCACATGATCCATGACTCTAGATGAGTCCCCTCTTATAGGATTGATACCAACATTCAGCTTTCTTTAGTATAGAATATTAAGAGGGTTGAACAGTGATGAATGTTTATTTTAGCAGCAGATAAGCATTATTATGAGGGGAAGAGTATCATGTGCCAAGGCTTTTTCTAAAATTCTGAAACTTTGGATTCGAACCTGAAAGAACCTGAAACTCTTCCTGCAGCCTCTTCTGTAACTTAGCTTTATTGGAGAGGGGTTGGTACATATTCAGCTCGTCACATTCCTATGAGAGAATTGTAGTACCCTACTAGACTTTTATCTCCTTGTCATAACAATCTAGAATTTTCAAAAAATTGATAGATGGAATAAATTTCATGATGATATCCTATACATAGTTAGCCGTGTTCAGAAATATAAAATTAGCGGTTGCCAAAATTTCGATGCTGTTTCACAAACTAGGTATACTACTCGTTTTAGGTGGTAGCCATCCGTAATAAATTGCTATTTACCCTTTCCCCTAAGAAACACCTTTCTAGGCTGTTGATAATTTCGGTTGGTCCCCTGTTGTAGCGATTTGCCCCAACGATACGAAATGGGCTAGGGCAATTTGCTGTCAATCTTCAAAAAGAATTAAAAATTGGAAATCGGTGGAGCTTACATTGAAAGAGACCTGTCCAGAGCTTGCTGTTGAAAACCCTGTGGGTATCAATGGTTTCAGAGCTGTTCTTTTTGTGAAGTCTAAGTAAGATGCCAAAGTGGTGTTGTCTCTGAAATCTGTTATGTGCGAGTCAGATTCGGAGGTGTCTTTTTCCAGATGGCCGTTGGGGGAAGGTGTTATCTCGGGTCCGGTGAAGCCTGAAGGGATTTGGTTGATTATGGATGGGGTGCTGGCTCATCTTATGGCCGTGGAGTGCTTTAAGACTTTGGGGGATCTTTTCGGAGGTCTTAAAGATATTGGGAACATCTTTGTGTTCAGAAATGGTTTGGGGAAAGTGGAGATTTGGGTTAGAGAAATTTTGGTCAGAAGAATCCCTAGATCCATTTTCTTGTGGGACGGGTCTAGCTGCATTGAGGTTTTTGTGGATATTCCGACAATTCTTTCGACGGCCAAGGGCTTCGTGTTTTCTCAGGGAAACAACCAGAAAGAAGGTGTACGGTCTTGGGCACGTGTCGTGGCGGGGGCAACAGTTGGCTTGGCTAACGTGGAGCAGATTCAAGCGTGTGGGCCCAGGGTTTCTTTATTTTCAAATCTGAAAAAGTCTCTCCTGCTCATTACTCTTCCGTGGCCTGGGCCTGTTTCTGGGGGGTCTTGGTCGTGTGCTTCGGGCCCTAATGTTGTGGACGTAAGAGGTGTGCTCCCAACTGACTATAGATCCAGTGAAGATGTTGGGTCTCCTTTAGAAGTCGGTGGGCCTATAGTTGTGGCCCGTGATACTTTTAATGTTTTGTCTTGTGGAGAAAGCACTCTTCAGAGCAGTAGGGGTCGGGATACTGTCAAAGCTTCTTCCCAATCTGGTACTTTCACCATGGGAGGACTTAGGGGAAGTTCTTGGAGAAGCCACGATTTGGAAACGGTTATCAATTTTGAAGTTGAGAAGGCTTTGTCTAGAAGAATGCAGGAACTCCAAAGGTTGGAAATGGCAAAGGCGTTTGGGCACGATGGGGCCTTGAATGAGAGAGAGGCGTCCTCCACGTTGCAATTTTGGTCTGATTCGGTGGCTACGCCAGACAATGGGATTTTTCCTCGTGGGGTTAGAGATTCTCCAAGTTCGGCAGAATCTGGGTATGTGGACTTGAAGGAGGTCAATGGTGATTGTAGCAGACGCCCTAGTTTGCCCATTGCTTTTGATCTGTGCCAATTTTCTGCTTCTTCTTCTTTAATTAGTCGGTTGGATGGATGCTGGTCTAATGAGATGAATGTTATCAGTTGTGAGATCGACACTCCGATATCTCGTGTTTTAGCCTCTAAGAGATCAGATTTTATCTCTCCTTTGGGCGATGCACGCGTTGTCCCTCACAGGCAGCTTTTCTCTTCTATTTCTGAGTCTCCTGACGGGGTCTTGTTAGATAAGATTGGGAGGGTCAATAAGAGTCCATTGATACAGCATCAGAGTTACATCCCTGACGGGACGGAGCCGGGTATCTATTCTCCCCAGACGGATCACCGTGTTCTTATTATTAAGGAGCTGCCCTACTCCAGTGTTCCTCCTGATCCCTGTGCTGGTATTTTATTAGAATCCAATTCTTCTCCTCTCATCCAGTCGATTGCCGCAGACGAACCTAGTAATATAGAGGTATCAAATTTTTTAGGTACTGCTGATTTAATTGATGGCCCTTTGGTTGTTTCCCCATCTTTTGGTGTCACTAACCTGAGTTTGCAGGAAGGACACTCGAGCTCTCTTCCTATTACTAATTCTTCTGGTTCCTTGTTCCCTACAAGGTGTTCTGAATCATGTGTAAAGATTGCCCAGGTCTGTTCACTTTCGAAATTTTTGGAAATTTGCACGGAGTGTGCTATGAAAATTAGCGGAGACGGTGATGTTTGCGAGGGTATTGGTATTGTAGCTGTTGATCTTCAAATTCAGGCAATGAACTCTAAAGGTGAATCAGTTCCTGTAGTTGAGGTTGTGAATGAATTTAGGGTCAGGTCTGAAGTGGTTAAGGTGGATGTTGGTGGTAAGCATAAGGATGGTAATAGTTTGCAGGACTATCATCACTACCAGAGGAGGAAATCCAAAGGGCGAGGGGTGGGTAGGGATAGCAGAGTTACTCAATGAAAGATCATCAGTTGGAATATTAAAGGGTTAGGGGGGAGTGAAAAAAGAAGAGCTGTTAAGGAGTTAAGTAGGAAGATTAGGCCCGATATCCTTGTGATTCAGGAAACAAAAATGGAGGTGATGTCTAAAACAATTATCAGAAAAATTAGGGATGTTAAAAATAAGGAATGGGATTTTGTTCCTTCTGTTGGTAGATTGGGTGGTATTTGTATGATTTGGGATGTCGATGCTGTTTAAAAAGTAGATGTGTGGAAAGGTCGTTTCTCCCTTTCAATCAGGTTTATAAGTGTGGTTGATGGTTTTGAGCAGGGTTTACAATGTCGATGACATGTCGGTAATTTTTGATCCAGCGACACGAAATCCATGGGAAGTCGTGACATGTCACAATATGAGGGAAAACTATATTTTGTAAAAGGAAACCCTATAAAATTATGAAAACAGATATTTTTTTCCCTCGATGTCGCGACATGTCTCAGGTCTTACTAGTTTGCGACATGTCTTGCGACATCGACATTGCAAACCTTGGTTTTAAGTGGGTCTTGTCTAGTATATATGGTCCTAATAAGCCTAGGATTAGAAGCCTGTTTTGGGAGGAACTTATGGTCGTTAAAGATCTCTGGAACCTTCCTTGGTGTCTTTTTGGTGATTTTACAGATTTTGCTATGAGAAGTTGGGGGGAAGCAGAGTTGCTAGGAGTATGAGGGAGTTCGCCGACTTTATTGATGGGGAAGGGCTTCTCGACTTTCCCTTGTTAGGGGGGCTATTTACTTGGTCTAATTTTCAGGAGAAGCCTTTATGTTGTAGATTGGATAGGCTCCTTGTGTCTTCTAGGTGGGAATCTCATTTCCCTCCTGCTACCCTTAGGGTGCTGCCCAGACCCATTTCTAATCACACCCCTCTCTTGTTGAACACTGATAAGGTTGTTTTGGGTGGTCCCACCCCTTTTAGATTCGAGAACATGTGGCTTCTTCATCCGAATTTTGTGGACATGATAAGATCTTGGTGGAAGGATGTGCCTGTGTTGGGGGGCTGGGAAGGTTTTAAGTTTATGAGGGCTCTTAAAGAGATTAAAGGTAAGATTCATGTGTGGAATAAGGAGGTTTTTGGATGGATCCCGGATAGAAAAAAGGAAATTATGGAGAATATTAGTAGCTTGGATAGGAATGAAGAGGTTTCAGGGCTGAATGGGGATGATTCGGTCAGAAGGAGAAACCTGAAATCAGAATTAGAGGAGATTCTCAGGAAAGAGGGGATAAGTTGGAGACAAAAATCTAAAATCAAATGGATGAAAGGTGATGGAAATACTAAGTTCTTCCATAAAATGGCCAACTTCAGAAATGAAAAAAATGTGATTCCCTTGTTGATGACTGACTCGGGTGTTGTGGAGGATCCCATTGGTATTGAAAAGGAGCTTACTGGTTTTTTTAGCAACCTTTATCCTTCGGACCAGAATTGGTCTTTTGACCTTAATAGGTTAGAAAGTCCTAAGATTGAGGTGAGTAGAGTGGGGTGGTTAGTAAGAGATTTTGAGATTGAGGAGATTAAGAAGGCAATTTGGGATCTTGACAGAAATAAAGCGCCGGGCCTGATAGGTTTTCCTTGGCTTTCTTTCTGGATTGCTGGGATTTTGTCAAGAACGATTTGTTGAAGGTTTTCAGGGAGTTCCATTCGAGTGGGATTATTAATAAAGCTACTAATTGCACGTTCCTTGCCTTAATCCCTAAAGTTAAAGGTGCTGTGAGAACTAAGGACTTTAGACCCATCAGCCTCACGACTAGCGTCTATAAGATTATTGCCAAAGTTCTTGCGAATAGACTTAAAGATGTGGTTGAGGAAGTGGTGTCTTGTAATCAAAGTGCATTCATTAAAGGGAGATAGATCCTAGATAGCATTTTGGTCATGAATGAGTGTATTGAAGAGAGGATTACATCCCGGGAAAAAGGTATTGTCTTGAAAGTTGACTTGGAAAAGGCATATGATAAGGTTGAGTGGAACTTCGTTGAGTCTGTTTTGAGATGGAAAGGGTTTCCAGATCGGTGGTGTAGGTGGATTAAGGGTTGCATAGTAACTTTCATTTCTCCGTTTGTCTTAATGGGGGTATTGTCGGTCTTTTCCCATTGTCTCGTGGCCTTAGACAGGGGGACCCCATTTCCCCCTTCTTTTTACCCTTTTGAATGACATGTTGAGTCATTTCCTTTGGAAAGCAGAGGAGATTGGTAGAATCCAGGGGTTTAGAGTTGGGAGAGATTGTATTCTTGTGTCTCATTTGCAATTTGCGGATGATACAATCATTTTTTTGGAAGCAACAAAAGACAATGTCTTCTGGACCAAATGCATTCTTAAATGTTTTGAAATGGTTTCGGGTCTGAATGTGAATCTGGAGAAAAGTAGCTTGTTTGGCATTAATGTGGAGGAGTCTTATCTTCAAAAGTGTTGTGTGGTTATGGGATGTGGGGCGGGGAGATGGCCGATGACCTATTTGGGTATGCCCTTGAACGGGAATCATAAAAGTATTCAATTATGGTCATCGGTTATTGAAAAAATGGAGAAAAGGCTGGCATTATGGAAGCGAAACTATTTATCTTTTGGGGGTCGCATCATCTTGATTCAAGCGTCTTTAGGTTGCCTTCCTTGTATTATTTGTCTCTTTTTTAGGCGCCTAAGTGATTAATAGGATGGAAAAAATTCAGAGAGATTTCCTTTGGGAGGGTGGTGGGGCTAAAAAGGATCATTTAGCGAAATGGGCTGATGTGTGTTAAGGCTAGGGAAAAATGTGGGCTTAATCTGAGCAATCTTTACTCACGGAATCAGGCTTTTCTGGGCAAATGGTTATGGAGATTTAGCACTGAGAAGAAGACTCTGTTGTGTTATGTCGTTGCAAGCAAATTTGGAGTTCATTCAAATGAGTGGGATGTCAACCCTAAGGCTAATATTAAATCGACTAGTGCTTGGAAGAATATTACCTCTCTGTTCCCTGTGTTTTCCAATAAGGTTAAATTTTCTGTGGGCTCAGGTTTGTTTATTCATTTTTGGACTGATGTCTGGTGGGGAGAGAATTCTTTGGATTCTTGCTTTCCTAGTCTTCTGTTTAGTCTGTTGTCAGGATTCACTAGTTGCTGATGTCTTGAGTTGGTCTTTTCCGGGCCTCTCTTGGAATCTTCCTCTCCGTCGGGATCCTAGATCGGTGGAGGTGGAAGAATTAAGAAATCTCTTTGATCTCCTTAAAAATGTGTTTATTGATGAGTCCCCCCTTGATACCCATGTTTGGCGTTTGGATCCCAGTGATAGTTTCTCCTGCAAATATTTTTTTGGCTCTATCCGAAAGATAGTCGTAATCTTCTGTCTCCATTCTCCACTTCTCGTCTTTGGGGCTCTAAAGTCCCACTCAAAGTTAAAGCCTTTGTGTGGATTGTCTTTCTTAATCGTATTAACACCACAAATAATCTTCAAAGGAGAAGAAACTACATGGCTCTGTCCCCTCAGGTTTGTGTGATGTGTATGCATAATGAAGAATCCGTTGACCATCATCTCTTTTTCTCTTGTGCTTATACTGCATCAAGAATGCTGGCTTGGTTTGCCCCCCCCCCCCCCTGGAGACATGTGAGCGATCTTTTT
>JAUPMG010050232.1:0-13924 GCA_031762675.1 Pachysandra terminalis | reverse complement strand
GAGAAAGTCTGGAAGTGGGGGAAGACGAAGCAGATTTCAAATAATCTCGATCACAAGTACCTGAATCAGACGATGGAGAATTCATAAACAAAGAAACACCCGATCTACAACCGCCGGAATCCTGAGACGAAACCGGCGCAGAAAAATCTTGGTTGCAACTACCCGTCTCCGGTGACGGGAAATTCAAAAACCCAGCCAAATCCGTGCTCCGATCGCTGGAAATCTGATACGATGACAACACGCCTGATCTGCTAGATCCCTCTTTCACATCACAATCCTGAGACGAAGAAGGAACATGGACTGGATCCGCTGATGGAGACAATGAGAGAAGTTCAGAACCATTTCCTGAAAGAAAAGCTTCGCTTTCTGCGGGCAGAGAGAGATCATCACCCAAGAAGAAATCGAAGTCATCCTCAAACCCTAAATCAGACAAGAAACCTTCGGGTAAGTTGATATCATCGGAGAAGATATCAGCATCGAGAGGGGGAAGTGACAGAGAATCGAAGTCAGCAAGCAGACTAGGGTTTGATGGATCGGTTTCCGACATGGAACCGTAAGGAATTGGTTCCACATAGGCGGATTCCGCCATTGTTAAGGGTCAAGGTCGGAATTGAACCAGAGAGAGATTTTAAGGGGAAGAAAAGTGCCAAAGAAGAAAAAGACAGTCTGAAACTCAAAGACTCGTTCGAGTGGTTACTATATACCGCTCGTTCGGCACTAGCGAATGTATCCGGAAACTTCTTTTGACCTTTACTTCGAGTTTCCTTTTGTGCGTGATAACGATGAGTAATGCGTTTTAATAAAAATAAAATAAAATGCGCACCTCTTCGGGCACGCATCCTCTACAACCCAAGACTTCATCCTCTACAACCAAAGACTTGAAGCAATCTAGATTTGCGGCAATCTATATCGTTAAATTGTTGTAACGTGGATACAAGGGAATGTCAAAGAGATATTAAAGGAGTACAGGTAATATTCGGTAAATGATAAAAGAAATGTCAATTAATCAAATAATTTTGCATCAAAGAATTCAAATACTTGCTTCCACTGGCCTAAATCAAAGAAAACCGTTCTAGCAGAAAGTTTTCTCTTGAAAGATTAAAAGCAAGAAGGGAAGGGATGAAATCAATCAGTAATGTTTAGAAAGACAACACATAACGTAATTTCATAAAAGAGAATTTACAAGGCAAAGTTTTGCCAATTTTCAGAGAAAGTTCAATGTTAACGAACTTAATAATCAACCCCTCTTTCTGATGTATCGTTATCCTTTTATAGCCTTAAATTCATTACTTGACCGTTTGTAACGTTCCATGAACAAATTAAAAACGTTTGATTGAATAGGTGTTTTGATTTGAATATTTAATATCTAAAATATCTAATTTAATACACAACGTTTCAATAAATACTTTCACAACGTTCGGATTAGTAAATAGTATAAGGTTATAAAGTTAATGATAAGTTACTATTCTGTATTGATTCAAGTTCTTAAATGCTTCAATATCTTCGAGGATCTTGATATGATTTATCACTCTGGCTCTCCATTCCTGAAAGTCTAAGATTTATTTCCCCCTATGCTTTAAATGAATAATCTCGAATTCACTAATTTCGAGGAGTAACAAATGTCACGGAATGTTCCCATAAATTCATAATATTATGTTTTTTATACTGATTGATTCGAATAACTACTTTGAAAGTTAATTTTGAGTTATTTATATGATTATCCCGAAAAGTGATTCGGAATATGACTTTTGGTATAATAATAAGTTGGTCATTTCGAAATGCCTAATTAAAACTATTTCGAAATACAAGCATATGTTAATAATCTCATATGAGATTTAACTTGTAATGACGAATTGACCCACTCGAAGTGGCTAAACGAAATTTGTGGATATCTCATGAAATGAATATTTTCGAGATATACTATTTCTAGAAATATCTTCCTATTAAGAATGAATTTTTCGGGAAGATATTCAGATTTTCAAATATATGCTATTTAGAATGTATATTTACATAACTATCATTGCCAGATGTCATGCTATGATTGGATTGAATCAATTTTCAAATTGGCTCATCATCAATAGTCCTCTGCGTTTGGAATGTAGTAGTAAAACTACATTGTAAACACATTATCAAATAGGAGACAATTTTCAATAAATCCTCCCAATATAATTAGGCATTCGAAAGAAGTTAAACCAAGATCTATCTTTATGTAGATTCTTAAAATATTAATCTGAAATCCATCTTATGTAGAGTTTCAAATTGTATATATTTTATTTCGAAAGTTATCCTTTGAAGAATATTGGTCTAAGATTTTCCTTAGATTGTTAATTTATTACTTCAGAGATTTTTCTTCAAAAGAATTTTGTTCTAAGGTTTTTTCCTTAGATAAATATTTCAATCTACTTATGTGATTGTTTGAAAATCTGAGGTCTATCTTTTGTAGATCCTCAGGATATTTATAATTTCGATTTGATTCTCTCACGTATGCGAGTGCTCGAAAATCTAAGGTCTATCTTGTGTAGATCCTTAGAATATACATAATTTCGAGTTGATTCCCTCACATATGTGAGCACTCGAAAGTAAGGTCCATCTTGAGTAGATCCTTAGAATATGTATATGATTTCGAGTTGATTCTCTCACGTATTTGAGCACTCGAAAATTTAAGGTCCATCTTGAGTAGATCCTTAGAATATATATAATTTCGAGTTGATTCTCTCACATATGTGAGCGCTCGAAAGTCTAAAGTCCATCTTGAATAGATTCTTAGAATATATATAATTTCGAGTTAATTCTCTCACGTATGTGAGCGCTCGAAAGTCTAAGGTCCATCTTGAGTAGATCCTTAGAATGTGTATATGATTTCAAAAATTATCTTTATTTTGAAATATTTAATCCATTGTATGAAGTCTATGTGGTAAATTTTGATTGATTCAATTTTATTTTTAAAATTGAATCATCATTTGCCTCCTGTTTTCTCATATGAGGATTAGACATTTGTTATACGCATTAAATGAGTTATGAGTGATTATAATACCGTCATTTTGCCTTTTCATATGATACTCATACTGCATTAAATGCAGAGACACGTGTCTTAAGGGTATTGTGTAATGCATGCAACGCTGTGTAACCCGAGGAACTGCCGTTTAGGGTTCCTGATAGTTTTAATCATCTGAAATTTCAAAAATGTATAAGAGAAAATCATTTGAAATCTCTTTACCTTATTCTCATCTTCTTCTTGTGCTTATCCTTTGCTTTCTTTGCAAGTTCTTTGTCTTCGAATTTCCTTTACTCCTTTCTTTCTTTTACTAATCTTTTGAAATGGCTCCCAAAGGTCAATCTAAGGCTGTCTCAAAGCCAAGGAAAACCACTGAAATTTCTTATCAGAAGTATGTTGAAGAAGTTAATGAACTATTTTGGGATTCTTCTGATAGCTTTGTCTCTATTAATAGTGTAGACGAGGAGAATCTGTTGTCTTTGTATTCAGATTACTCTGATATTTCTAAGAATATCAGTCATTTTCAGCTGATTCCTTATTTCAGAATCATTAGAGGTGATTGCCCATTTTCTTCCATTTCGTTCCAATCTCATTTTGTTATCCTTACTGGTTGGGGATCTTGGTGCAGAAACATTCTCGCCAATCCTGATTATGTGACAAAGTTGAAGGGTGCTAGCATTTTTAACGCCATTCAAGCGTCTCTTCTAGAAATTTCCAGCGACAATGAAGGTATAAAAGCTCTGATTCGAAGATGGAATCCTCAAACTCATACCTTCCTTATCGCATTTGGGGAAATAACTCCAACTTTAGAAGATGTGAGCATCCTTTGTAATTTGCCAATCATTGGTCAATGTCACCATATCATCATAGTTACTCGCAAGGAGAATATGATTTACAATGATTTGGTTAGAGATTTGGAGTATTCAAGAAAGAAATCAGTTTTGAAGAAGAACGCTAGTGAAGGTAGTGGATCAAGATTAACTCTAAATGGCCGGATAAGATATTTTTGGAGAGAAGAATATTCGAAGAGTAAATCCAATATCCTTACCACCGTTCTTAGTGAAGGAAGATCAAGTAATATTTATTTCGAAGCTTTCCTCTCTACTTGGTTATCCAATTTCGTGTTGATGGGATATCCACATGATAAAGTTTGAGAGAAGGTTTTTCCTCTCGCAATCCGATTGGCCCAAGGAATCAGAATTTCTCTTGCTTCTTATTTCTTGGGCAATCTGTATGAGAGTCTTGATCTTATAGTGGAGGATCAAGGCAGATTAAGAGGCGGTCGAGTGGTTGAGATTGTTGTTGATGCTGTCTTTTTACAACTTTTCTTATAAGAGCGCTATCCCAACTATGCTCCAATTTGAACTAATGAAGACTCTGTAATTCAAAATATTGATGGGTCGTCTCCTCGAGCTTCTTTCTGGGCGTTTCATTCTCCAAATCTGGAAGTAGCCCTTATTGATGTTTTTGACAAAGAGCATGAATTCGAGTATAGACCTTATACTCGAAAGATCGTGGGTGCTGATCAGCCTGTCTTTGGCTCCAAAGACATCTTCTTGAGAGTTGCTTCATTCTCCCTTCTTACAGAAGAATCTCAAGCATATCTGATTACAATTCATCTTTGATGTGTTCTAAGAATGGTGGGAGATGAAATCAGTACTGTTCACTATCATCCTCACCGAGTTATGAGACAATTTGGACTAGATCAAACTCCTCCCATTATAAATTCGAGCATTCTTATAAATCCGCATGATACTAGTCAGAGGTATTCTCTTTAGGAAATATCTGACTGCAGTTGGATATTCCAAGATGCTGCTATGGTTACTCCTTCTCGGAGTGGTGGAGTTTCAAATACTGGCTCGAGTTCTAGCAACACCTACTCTTGGATCTTGATGCTTTATCAAAGGTAAAGTTGTGCTTACTCACTAGAATATTTATAAAAAGGATGCGAGATTGAAGATTGCTGGCTCAAATTGTGCTTTCGAAAGATATATCGAAGCCTACTCATTATGAGTATTATCCCGATTCTTCTATTCGTGTACAAGTTCCTTCAGCTGATTTTATTCTCGAAAACGAGCTAATGGATGAAGTAGAATCTTTGGCTTCTCCTCCGAAAAGAGCTCGTTCTTCAACGAGTAAGAAAATTGAGAAGGAAGCTCCTGTTGAAACATCTAAGGAGAAAGATGTTCCTTCTTCGAAAGAAACCCCTCCAGGTAATTTTCGAATTTACTTCTCCTATTTTCGTATTTTATTTTGGGATTTAAAGTTTGTTCTAATCTTACAGCAAAACGTCAGAAGAGAGCGGAGCTCGTAGCTCCAAAGACAATGCTACTTTCAAATGCTGAAATGGCTAAACATTCCTCAGCACAGAATGATTTGACACTGGTAACAATCATTTTCGATTGTTGTTTCTTCTCTTCTCTTTTCTGTTGGAATAATAGTAACTTTGAAATTTAATAATCTGCAGGAACTTTCTAGGACACATCAGAATGTTCCTAAAGAATTTGTAGATAAACACGATCCTGCTTTTCTTGAAGCATGCAAGAACAATGTTGAGAAGATTATAAACAAAATGCGAGCTGAAAGAGGATTATCTGATGTTGGGCTTCCAAATACAAGGCACATGTCATATGACTCTTTGTATAATGAATTAATCATTTACAAAGCTCAACAAGCAGCCATTAAGAAGGCTTAACTTAAGAAACAAACTCAAGCTGAGGATCAAACTCGAATTTCATATCAGATGTTAATTCGAGAATCTACAGAACCCTCGAAATCTCCCATTCAAATCTCAGATGAAGATGAAGGAACAAAGGAAGAAGAGATTTTTGATTCTGAAGAAGAAGAAGATGAAGATAAAGAGGAAGAAAGAAGTGGAGGAGAAGAAATGAAAGGAAGAGTTGATGAAACATATATTCCTGAAGATGCCCATCCTCAGGAAGAAATTTTTTTCAGGACTTGTCTCCACTTTCTCCTTCTCTTCCGAATTCTCCTCTTACAAGCTCTCCTATAGCCCCTCTTCTACTCCACTTGTCTTTTCTCAAGAAAAAATAATTTCCAATGTCCTTGCATCTCTTGAAACTGAATTTTCGGTTGTTGAATCCTCTTCCGTTGAAGTTTCTCATGCTGTTGTTGAAGGATCTCTTGTTGAGAATTTTCCTGTAGAGGCTTCTACTGATGCTCCTGTTGAAGTTTCTGCTCTTGATAACTTAGTTCTTGAAGAGAGTACTGCTATTTTGAATATTGAAACTTCAAATGTTGAGATTTTGAGCACTGATACTCTGAGTATTCCAATCCCTACTGATGATGATGAAGGTCCTCTTCTATCAGCATTAAAGAATATTCCCGCTCCTTGTAAGTGTTCTACTTTTGTGAAGAAATTTTTTTCTTGTGAAGCTTGGAATCTTTCTAATTTATCGTTTGTCTTGTAGCCTTTATTGTGTTTGCAATTTCACCAGTCGTCACATGCTATGGATTATCAACTGCCATACTTCTAAGGCTGTGACTACTATTTCTACTTCTTCTATCTCTCCTTCAAATGTTGTTTCTCGCAAAGGAAAGAAACCTAATGTCTTCACAGCTCGAATTGTTGTATATGAAGGAATTTACATGGTGGTCGCACATATGTCAAAGTGGATGGACTCTATCTTTGAGGCTTATGGTGATATATCACACGAAATTCGAGTTCCTTTCGCGTATGCAAAGAGTGCAGGATATCAAGTATTATTCTCTCTCCTCGAGAAAATTTCATAGAAGAATTTCATTTTTCTTACTTCAAAAGATCTTGAGGATTGGAAACCACTTCTTGCGATAATTGAAGGTCTCGGTCTGGACATTGAGTGGCTAAAAAATCATTTCAACACTTTGAAGAATTCTCTTTCTTGTTTTCAAGAAAGATCAGATTCTTGATCAACTGGATAGCAGCACTCAAGAATCAGAGAAGGAGAAAGAAAAAGCTACAATGCTCAAACAATCTCTTGAAGAAACGGAGAAAAAGATAGATGGACTTGAACAATATGTCCAAGCGTTAAAGTCTGAAGCAGAGGATAGAAGATGAAAAACTTTCTGAAATTTCGAATGTAATCACTTCATTTAGAATGTTACCAAAAGAATTATTTCCTCGAAATTGATATCAATAAAGAGCTTTCTTTTGACATTTTATCTTTCTATAGTTACATTCTTTCATAAATAATAGCGTTTTAGGCATTTTCCATTGACTAATTCTTCTTGTGCATTCTCTTCAAGTAAAACAATCTTGTAATAACCTGAAGGATAGGCTGCAACAATTTCAAAAGGTTCATCCCACCGTTGTGCGAACTTAGGCTTGATCGTGTTACTCCTTTCATAAAATGAAGCTCGAAATACTAATTTGTCTATTTGGAATTCGCGAGGAGAAACTTTCTTCTGATCTCGAAATAACTTGATGATATTGAATGTTGTTTGCCAAAGCTTATTGCCTTTTTTTTACTCAAATCATCTATCTGCTGCATTCGAACTGCAACCAGACCATGAGTATCCCAATCCATCTTAGCAGCTTGAAGTATTCTGGCTGAAGATATTTGTAATTCAATAGGAAAAATTGCTTCCATTCCATACACCAACGAAAATGGGGTTGCCTTAGTAGCTCGTTGTTTTGATACTCTGTATGCCCACTGCACATCAAACAAATGTTCATGCCATTGCGTAGGATGATCATAAGTTAATTTGCTTAATAGTCTGATCAAAGTCTTGTTCGTAGCCTCTGCTTATGCATTGCCTTGAGGATAATAACGTGTAGACTTATTATGAATGATATTATACCTTGCACGCAATTCTCGAACTAGACGATTTAGGAATGAGGAACCATCATCAGTAATGATTCTTCGAGGCACACCTCCTCGAGTAATGAGATATTCTTTGATGAATTGGGCGATAGCAGGTCCTGTTGCTTTCTTAAGAGCAATTGCTTCTACCCACTCGGTAAAATACTCTGTGGCCAGCAAGATCCATGTATGTCTTCTTCTACTTCAGGGATTGATTGGACCAATAAAGTCTAGCCACCAAGTATGAAATGGATATGGAGTAATGACAGACTGCATATTTCGAGAATGTTTTCTGGGAACATTTCTTGTATCTGACATCTCGAACACTTCTTAGCATATTCAAATGCATCCACTTTCATAGAAGGCCAATAGTAACCATATCAAAGAGTTGTTCATACAATTTCCTCTTTCCTTGATGGGCTCCGCATTCTCCTGAATGTACTTCTCGAATTACAATGGTTGCTTCTTGTAGATCAAGACATCTGAGTAAATTTTCATTTGCACTTACTCGAAATAGATGACCTTCTTGAAAACGAAAACGGATAGCTCTCTTTTGAATTCTATGGGCTTCATATGCATTGTTAGGTAGAAAATCATCCCTTAAGAATCGAATGAAAGGTCTTCTCCAATCTGTTTCTTCTTCTGTAAAGATGGGGCATACTTCTATGATATCAGGAATGCTTTGGCAACCAAGGCAACTTCTTTGTAATTTCGAAGAATCAAGAGTCATGGTTGGCCAGTATACTCCAAATCTTTGTAATCTTCTATATAATGAAATGGAATCTGAATTCCCACAGGTCTTCTCATGCATATCCTTAAGAATCTGTTGTGCTTCTTCATTTCCAACACATCGCAATAAAACTCCATTCGAAGATTTGGAGTATAAGATATTACCAACTTCATAAAAATTTGCCAACTTTTGAATAGGAATTTCAAAAATTGCAGTTGAATGTTGAAGTTGATGTAATATAGCATGCCTCCAATCAGTTGAAGGAATATCTTCTTTCTCAATTTCAAGATCCATGGTTGCTGGTAGGATTTTTCGAATAACCTCAATTTGCTGAGAATCTTCATTCAAACTCAGCTTGCTACCCAAATTAGCCAAAATATATGCTTAATGATTTTTGACTCTTGGAATGTGCATCAGAACACATTCATTAAATTTACTCATCAATACTCGAATCGCTATCTTGACGTCAAAAACTCTTTGCAAAACTTCGAGATGTTTGGATTGATCTTTGGACTTCTCAACAATATCATCCATATAATCTTCTACTTCCTTATGTATCATATCATAAAATATAGTAGTCATTACTCTCTGATAAGTTGCTCCAGCATTTTTAAGTCCAAAAGGCATCACTGTATAGTGAAAATTACCTAATGGAGTTCAAAATGTTGTATGCTGAGCATCCATGTGGTGCATCTTGATCTGATTATATCCACTATAACCATCCATGAAAGAGAACATTTCGTGATCAGCCGTAGCATCAATGAGAAGATCCATGTTTGACAATGGAAATTCGTCTTTAGGACTTGCTTTATTGAGATCACGAAAGTATACACAGCATCTGATATGTCCGTTCTTCTTCTTCACTGGCACAACATTCGCAAGACAAATTGGATGTTGTATTGGTTTAAGGAAACCATTCTTCAAGAGTTTCTCAATTTCATCCTTGATTTGCAATTTGATTTCAGTCTTGAAAATTCGAGGTGATTGCTTGACAGGTTTTACATCAGAAGACAAATGCAACCTATGTGTGACTAACTGGGGATTTAATCCACACATATCATCATAGCACCAAGCAAACACATCTTTATTGGCTTTCAACAATGTTACAAGATTAGCTTTCTCTTCAGGAGACAAGCTAGCATTGATAAAAGTGGTCTTCTTCTCTTCCCCTAGTTCTAACAAATTAACTTCCTCCAGGGTTTCGAGAACAGACTTCTTTATATTGTCTTCAAGATGTTCTGGTGCTTCTTGTAGCTCATGCTGTACTTCGAATATCTCGGCAATTGATGGGATATCATCACTATCCTCATCAATGGAGTTTCATCCTGATAAGCTTGAGGATCTTGCTCTTTAATTACTATCCCTTTCGATGTGGACTTCGAAAGAGAATCTTCATGTCCCTTCTGACCTGATTCAGACCAGAGACGGTATATGATTCGTCCTTTAGGTGTAACAACCCTAGTTTCAGAGCAGGTTGTTCAACAATAACCTCTGATGCAGCAGGTCTTTTCTTTTCTTCTTTCTTTTCTTTTTATTCTTTCTTCTTTTCTTCTTTCATCCTCCTTTTCGAAGGTCCGGATTTAGACAAAGGCAGATCTGGATTAGCCTGAAGGGTTGTCCATACTGGAAGAGAGATTCCTCGAGGGAGTGAGACTTGACACTCACCAGTTGGTGCAAGTTCATCATACTCAGCAGCATCTGCCAGATGAACTTCGAGCTGATCGAATGGGCATGGATCAACAACAAGTCGAATCATCTTACCATTTCGAATGCCATTACAGCATTGGTGGTAGGTCGAAGGAACAAGTTTGCATCTGTGAATTCAAGGTCGTCCCAACATAATGTGGTATGTTGGCTCGCAGTCCAACACATGAAACAATGTTGGATATCTATAGGGTCCAACTTGAAGTTCGAGAGTCACATGACCCAAAGCATACTGACTTCGACCATCAAAGCCATAGATCTTCATCGCCTGAGGAATCACCCTTTCGGATGAAACTCCAATTGCCTTTAGAATACCAGTTGGAATGATATTCAAAGAAGATCTTGCATCCACCAAAGATCTTCGAATATCTACTCTCTGTAGAATAGAGTTCAAATACAAGGCCCTCCCATGGTTTTCGTACGAAACCATCATATCTTCAGGTCCAAAAGTTATCAGACCTTCCTCTGAGATAGAGTGACGCATTCCTTCTCTGCTTCCTGTAAAGACAGTCTCTGAGCATACGCTTGAATAGTTGTCTGTTCAGACTTCGAGAAGCCTATTTCTTTCAAGCTCTCTTCGAGCCTTTGATACTTTAGCAAATCTACCCTTTGAGGATAGTCAATCTTCTTCTACACTTCTAAAACAATGACATTCACAGCAGATCCTTTACCTTTGTGATTTGGTAAAAGATTAGTGTGAACTATTTCAGGTTGTAATTCGACTTCCCTGAGCTTTGCTCGAAGATAGTACAACCTTCTTAAAGTATAACATCATAGGTGTTGTGGCCTATGTACTGATGAAACTTGCAAAATTTTGGATTACTCCGATAAAGATATTTCCTTGGCTCAGGAAGTTTGATACGGTCGTCCTTGACCCAATTATCAAACAGAATATTAAACTGAGCCGGTGTGCAATCTAGTTTAGGAGGAGGATATCGAGAATTTCAAGAATCCTTGCCATCATTCTTCCTCGCCTTCTTCGAGGGACTATCTTCAACGATGATAGTCTCATTTCTCTGCCTTTCAACTTTCTTGGCAGGACTTGGTAGCGAAACACTCGTCTTTCAAACAGCTTCATGTAACCTGGTAAAATTTTTAATCTTCAATTTTTCTACATGAATCCTGTATTCAAGGATCCCATTAATGCAGTGGTCAACGAACTGTTCTTCATCTATTATTTCTGCACAACACATGACCAGATCTCAAAATTGTTTGACATATTCGACAAGACCTTCAGACTAGCCTTGACGTTCTCTGCTCATATCCACAGCAGTGTAAACATCTTCAGTAATGAAAATTTTCCTATGGAACAAGGCTGCCATATCTTCCCAAGTCTCTGTGGATCTTGGTCTCAGATTGTTATACTAGGTGTAGGCCTTATCCGTCAAAGATTTCAAAAACTCCCTCAATCTGAGGTCATTGTTCGAAGCATTGGCTTCTAAAGCCTCAATAAAGCGACTTATGTGCTCCTTCACATTCCTTGTCTGACCAGTCAACTTTGGGAATTTAGGACTCACATAATCCTTAAGGTATGGTTTGCTCAGGAGGGGGAGAGGATATAGTGGACAGTAATCACTCTTGACCCAATCAGGATCTCGAGTTTGTGACTTCCACAAGAGTGACTCTACTTCCTCAAGAGTTGCAAAATGAGGATTAGAAGATGGTAGAACAACTGATGGTAAAGACACTGCTTGAGAAGGAAAAACGTTCTCGAAAACAGGCCTGTTTGGCTCTTCTCTCAAGATGTTGGTGGTAATTGGTGGAAATGATGGAATGATTGGTGATGGTAATGATGATGAAATAATTGATGGTGGTAATGATGATGGAATGATTGGTGGTCAAAATGATGATGGAATGATTGGTGGTGGTGATGTAAAATGAATCTAGGGTAATGCCCGAGGTGTTGGTAAAGCAGCAATTGTAGCATGATGGGCCACTAAAGCCATCATCTCTTGATGCATGGCTGCCATCTTTTCAAGCATAGCTGAAATCCTGTCCTCAGATGACAATGTTGCATTTGAACTTGAAGGTGCTGGTGGTGTTGCAGCAGTAAATACAATAGGATCAACTGTATTAACAGTAGGATCCACAAGAGGATTCTGTGTTCCAATAAAGTTAACAATAGGTAATTCTGGGGCCATCTGAATAAATTGACAGAAAGATTGATAGCAATAATAAATAGGAAACAAACAAGGTCCCCAGTGGATTCGCCAAAAATGGGGATGCACAAACCGGTAAATGACAAAAGGAATGTCAATTAACCAAATTACTTTGCACCAAATGATTCGAAACACTTGCCTCAACTGGCTTAAATCAAAGAAGACCGTTCCATCAGAAGGTTTCCACTTGAAAGACTAAAAGCAAGAAGGAAAAGGATGAGACCTCGGGAATGTTCAGAAAGACAACACAGAACATAACTACGGAAAAGAGAATTCCCAAGACAAAGCTCTGCCAATTTTCAGAGAAAGTTCAATGTCAAAGAATTTGATAATCAACCCCTCTTTCTGATGTATCGTTTCGCTTTTATAGCCTTAAATTCATTACTTAATCGTTTGCAATGTTTCAATAACAAATTGAAAATGTTTGATTGAACAGGTGTTTTGATTTGAATATTTAATATCCAAAACGTCTAATTTAATACACAATGTTTCAATAAATACTTTCACAACGTTTGGATTAGTAAATAGTATAAGGTTATAAAGTTAATGATATGTTACTGTTCTGTATTGATTCAAGTTCTTAAATGCTTCAAGATCTTCGAGGATCTTGACAGGACTTATCTCTCTGGCCCTCCATTCCTGAAAGTCTAAGATTTATTTTCCCCCATGCTTTAAATGAATAATCTCGAATTCACTAATTTCGAGGAGTAACAAATGTCTGGGAATGTTCCCTTACAATTCATAATATTATTGCTTTTCATACTGATTGTTTCGAATAACTACTTCAAAAGTTAATTTCGATTTATTTATATAATTATCCCGAAAAGTGATTCGGAATATGACTTTTGGTATAATAATAAGTTGGTCATTTCAAAATGCCTAACTAAAACTATTTAGAAATACAAGCGTATGTTAATAATCTCATATGAGATTTAACTTGTAATGACGAATTGACCCACTCGAAGTGGCTAAACGAATTTTGTGGATATCTCATAAAATGAATATTTTTCAAATATACTATTTCTAGAAATATCTTCCTATTGAGAATGAACTTTTCGAGAAGATATTCAGATTTTCAAATATATGCTATTTAGAATGTATATTTGCATAACTATCCTTGCCAGGTGTCATGCTATGATTGGATTGAATCAATTTTCAAATTGGCTCATCATCAGTACTAATAATGAGCCAAATTGTAAATTGATTTAATTCAATCATCCGTTGACACGTGGCAAGGTCAATTGTGTAATTATACATGCAAATACTGTATAAATTAGAATTTCGAATATTGTCTGAAAGTATATTTCGAGGAATGCCCATTCAGGGAGAATCATCTCGAAATTATCAGTATATTTCGAAGTCCTACTTAAGATAGGCCTCGAATCATATTCTTAAAAGAGAACTTTCAAAACATGAAAGCATATTCAGGTTAATCACTTCGAGAGGGTCAATTCGTCATTGCATATAAAGAAGTTATCAACATAGTGCTATCTTTATGTTGCAGCCATTGGCAGGAATATCGAGATAGAATCTC
>JAUPMG010050222.1:0-13924 GCA_031762675.1 Pachysandra terminalis | reverse complement strand
CCACACTTAGTAATGGTGGTGTGGTGATAGTAGTGAGGTGGTGGTGGTGTTGGTGATGGTGATGTTAAGGAGGTGGTGGTGGTGGTGGTGGTGGTGGTGGTGGTGGTGGTGGTGGTGGTGGTGGTGGTGGTGGTGGTGAGACAAAAGGGGTTGACAATGAGAGTAAAAAGAGGGATATTTTAGGGTTTTTAAAACATTTTAATGTTTTGTACGGTTTACAAGACAGAAAAGGTCTTCTGTCATTTGATAGAGGATCAATTGGCAAATACTTTTATAAAGCTATACTCTAATCATATCCCCTGTCAAGAGAAGAGGATGAATGAGCAAAACGTCTTGTAAAGTAGGGGGTTTAGGTAATTTTTCCAAAACAAGAAAAATTACCCAAAAAAAAAACCAAGTTTTTGTGTATTCCCCCATTGGTATCTATTTAAGGAACTCCACAGATTCCAAATTTCATGAATTTTTTTTTTTTTCGAAGTTATGTAACGTTTATATCATTCTTGGTAGACCACTATTTGAGCCATCCTCCCCCTTGGATCTAGAGACCAAGTGAATATGAGTTACCCACTATCTCTAACACTAGGTATTAAACTTAACAATTCGAATTTGATTCTTACATTTGTAAATTTTTTTTTATTATTATCATATTTCTAACACTAGTTATTAAACTAAGCAATTCGAATTTTCTTCTTAAATTAGTAATTTTTTTTTTTCATTTTTTATTATCATATTTCACTTCACTACATAGTTCTAAAATTTACCGATATTTTATGAAATTCAGTTTCGGATAGGATAAGAGAAACAGACCTCTTATAATTTCGATTTGGATTGTTTTGGGAAAATTTTGGCTCAAATCAACGAAATTTCACTGTTTTCCCTTTATAACAACAAAATAAATGTACCTTCACAAAAATCAAAAAAAGAGTTTTATTTATTAGTTTTAAACATTTATATCATTTTGCATCATTAATAAAAAAATTATTTATTAAATAACATTTATTTCAATGAAGATACCTCATTTTATTAATTAAATTTATATTTTTTTAAAATTTAATTTTTATAAATAGTATATATTTCAATAAAGAAATCTCATTTTCATTAATTAACTTTTAAGTTTTTTTATATTTGAAAAGTGGTTATTAAAATAATAAAAAATCTACACTAATTTGTTTTTTTTTTTCTAAAAAGTTGAATTATTTTGTTGAAATATTTAAAATTTTCAATATAAAATTGACTAAAATTTCACACTTTTTTGAAACCAACTTTCGATCTAACTTTTAAATGTTAATTTTTCTTTTATTTGGTGAAATAATCCAAAATTTCGAATACCTCGATTTTGTTTTAGGCCACAAGATGGTTGTTATTTCCAAAATTAAGAAATATGCTTCAACACAAGTTGCACACTTATCAAAGCTAAGATGCTTTTATTTCTGAATAGAAGCATCTTAGCTAGGGCGGGCAATCAGGCGGGTTCGGACTGGTTGATAGGTATTAAGGGCTTAACTCCAAACTCGAACCGCCCATTTAATAAACGGGTTGAGATTGTTCAACTTGCACCCGACCCGCTCTAACCTGTCTGCCCGTCAACTTCTTTGGAGATGAAACCATGTCTGCAGATCGCAACTGGGTTCACATTCTCATAGCAGAGAAAAAAAAAAAAAAAACCCGAGCATTGTCTTCAACCATACAAATATTAGAAAAAAAAAAAAAAAAAATAGGGCATTATATTAAGACTTCAAGCAAACAAATTGTAGAAAAAAAATAGGGCATCGTCTTCAAACTTCAAGCACACAAATGGTAGAAAACAAAATAGCACATATTTCTATTTTTCATGTAAAGAAAGGGGATGAAACCCTCTACTTCTTTCGTACGAGGAGGTGAGAAAGAAAGGAAGAAATGCAAGTAAAGAAAAAGGGGAAATGAAACAAAGCCCTAATTCAGTATTATGCTAATATATTGCTTCAATTCCTATACAATAACCAAGCTGTATAAACATTTAAGTATAGTGACAACCCAAGTGGTCAGAAAGAAGCTTCGTAGCAAAGAAAATTTTGAAAACCCCCATCTATCTCTTATAATTATAAGATAAAAATTAAAAATTAAAAATTAAAAATAAAATTAAAAATACAAATAGTTAATGTTTATTACACCTATCATTGATTAGTGGAGTATTATGGTCAAATTATCAGCTTAGTTTCTGTTACAGATCATTAGACCGCCTAGAGTTTGATCCAATAAAGATATTGGTTGTAATGGCCAAAGTTTAAAGTGGTACGTGCTGCCATTATACCAAACCTAAGGGGGTGTCAATGTAATTCACCCTTATAATTTTACTTAGAAGAACCAAACCACTTGCGAAAGTGGAAGTGAAATTTTATCTCGCTTATCAATTAAAAGGCGTTCTTCATCAGTCAATAATTGAAATGAAAAACCCCAACGAACTTAACGCAAATTGCAAATTCGGTTTGGTTTGGTTCGGGTTAATACAAACTTTTGAAGAATTATATATATATATAATTTTATGTTTTATATATCATTTATAAAAAATAACATTATATATAATATACTCATAGATTATAATTCGGTTTAAAATGGTTTGGTTCGATTTAGTTTACAGGCATATATACTAAAGTTTAGGTTTAGATTTGATTTAACCGACACATCAACCCAAAATTAAACCAATCCAATTTGGTTTTATAATTGCAAAACGAAAAGCAAACCAAATGTTTAGAAATCCAACCCAAAACAAGCCAAAATCGATTTGGGCCAGTCGGTTTTTGGGTTGAACCAAAACTTCAAAGGAGATCAAGGAAGATCAAATCCAGTCCAAGAATAATTTACTACAACCCATGGATTGAAGATCCTGAAGAGAAGAATTAGAAAATGTTTTCTTTTGTACAAAAAAAGCCCTTAAGAGATTGTGATCTCCCCTTTTTAAATTAATACAAATTGATTTTGTTCTACAGAAGTTCCTTTGTTTGTGAAGCTCAGATCCTGCTATGTTATTCTTGGTCAGCCATTTTTCATTTAAAGAAATGCAAACATTCTATCTCGAATCCCCGCTATTGTAAATTCTGAATTCAAGTTTTTGGTAGTCAAGATTATTATAAATGTCTAGACTCAAATCAATTGGTGAAATTCCTCATTTCGTTATTGAAATAGAATTATCACCAATCATGAATCAGTCCACTTTGATCATGGAACATGAAAATTTTAGAAATTAAAGCAGCTAATATTTTCCACTTTTAATGGTGGTATGGTACCTTGTTTGTTGATGCTCAGTTTTCAGACTTTCAAACAAATCTTGCAAATACTGAAGCCATGATAGGATGCTCATCACTAGTCACTACCAAGTATGAATTTGGCAGAGTGGAGTTTCAGAAATTTGAAAGCTTTGATATGCTGCAAAGGTTTCTCAGTTCCATGGAGTAGATCATTGGCTATAAAATCAACCTAGTTATCCAAGTAGTAATTATATGGTATTATGTTCTTTACTTGCCCATGAAGGGATTGACAAATAAAATGTATTCTGTGAAAAACAAAAACACCACTTTTATGGGATAATAGAGGAAGTGAATGCTATTACTCCTGTTGTCTTTAAGATGTCAAAAGAATCAAAAATAGCAAGTTCTTCAAACTTAAAAGTATCTATATGGTTTGAAAACTGTTCTCTGATCTAGGTTCCTCGAGATGCAGTTTTTTTTTTTTTTGCACAGATCTTAATTTTTGTAAGAGTCAAAGGATGCTTTCACATTGAAAATTCGAAGGATATTGAGGGAAAGAAATAATTAAACTAAAGAAAGAAACAAAAAAGGAAGTACAATGGCAATTTTTACAACCCCCCTTACCATCCTCAGACATGAGGTCACTGGGGAAGCTCCAAGTCCTAGGGTATTATAGAAACTGTTCTTCCTAGGCATTGCATATAATTTATAAAAGAAATCTGCTCCTCTATTGCTTTCCCTATGCACAGAAGTAAACCTTATGGACAAATAGTCTTTCAAGGTATCAAACTCACAAAATGAACTCTATTTCGCCCAGGACCACTGGATCTTCCTGTTGATGCATTGTAGTGCGATTTCAGAATCAAAGAATATCCTCAAGTGATATGCTGTTTTCCTTTGCAGATTGTCTGAACCTCATGCGCAAGTATGGAAGTAGGTCTGTAACCGGCAGCAAAACCTTGGTAGCCCCATATCAATCCCCCCAAACCAGCAATTGCGTTCCTACTTTCTAAGATAAGCATTTGTATACAAACAGAAGCATCCCTGATCAGGGAGAACCCATGAACACCATTTAAATAGCCTGTGCAAGAAGCTAACTTGCAACCCCATAGCTCCAAGAACTAATTATTCGGAGTGTCCTCAACCTCTAGAGTTCCCTCAGATCTACCTTTGACATTGCATTTGGTCTTTCTTATATCATGAGGATAAAATTCATTCTTGAAAATCCTTGCATTGCGTTCCTTTCATATGAAAGTAAAGAGTGGTGAAAAGAGCTATTTGTTTTATGTTTGCCGGTGTCAGAATTCCAAAATAAGCCACTAAGCATTCGGCCTCAACCTGCCATATCTCTGCAATCCTTCTCAAATTCTGCTATTTCTCAGGATTGAAATCCAAGCCTTTTTCGTACATGAGCAGCACTCGAAAAACAAACACGTGGTGGAGGTATTCAATGTCCAACATCCTCATCAATATTTACATCTTTATAAATAACTCATCCAAGAAAATGGAAGGGGTTACTTTTGTGAACCACTTGGTTCTCAATTCTTACCATTACTTCATCCTTGCTAAATTTTTACTGAAGTTACACTCAATATCCTCGGTCTTAATTTGATTTATTTTAAAATCTTATGATTTCAATGTATCCCTCCCTATCTAGTTTAGTCCATCAAAACCACACCATCTATAAATAATATACAACAAGGCACCTCCTCTTGAATATCACAGCCTCCACTCTCTTCTCCGACATAACCATTTAACTCCCTGCCTATACATATCCTCTCCTAAATCAGGTATTCCTCAAATTATTCCCTTAATTTCTTCCCAAAATTGTTCTTTACATTTCTTTCTAATACTACTTGGGGTGCACAGGAACTAACGACGTTAAAAACTCGTCGTACAACTAATTTAATTGTAATTAACCTACCGCCTATTTTTATTACCAAATTCATGCAACAACAACAAAATAAGTTTTCCTAAATAGTTGGGATCAGCAGCATGAATCATGTTCTGCCTACAAAAAAAAAAAGAAAAAAAAAAAAGAATCATGTTCTCCCAATTAATCAAAAACAATAACTTTTATCAGATAGCGAGTATCCAAATCCTGTCTGATTGTTCTATTAGATCCTTCAACAAGTACCCCCTTACAACTTCTCACAGCTGTCTTCCCAGGCTTTCATTTTACAGTCCCAAACCATCTTAATCTACCTTTCTTTATCTTATCTTCTATTTAAACAATACCTAGTCACTCTTGGATACATTCATTCCTTGTCTTCCTAAATACCCTTCTCAACAACACCCATTCTATGCATATGTTAATTCTTTTTTGACCAATACATCAATAATTACCAGCAAAAGAAGCACCAATTACATAATTGAATATGAGATCAAAGATTCCAAAAAGGAAAAAAGAACCCGAAAAAATAACCTGATGCAGGAAATGAGAAACGTATAGGAAACACTATGGGAAACAACACTGAAATGGAACGATTAAATATACATTTATATCTAATAAAATAACGTCCAACCAAAAAAATAAAAAAATGACGAAAAAAAATCAAAATAACTCAAATTAATATCCATCCTAAATACTAAATATAACTCTTATACGGTCATAATGGTACAACTCCAAAGTTCAAAGAATGATAACAAGCTAAATACCAAATGCTTCAAATAATTGGTAGTAAACCAACAATAAGAACACTTTATGTCTTCTTCCCTCACATTGGTCCATGCAATGGACAGATTATTCATAGTTTCACTTTCTGACTCACAGACCTCAAGGTAAGTCCTAAATTCCTTCTTTTCCTCTTAATCGAATGCTTTACTTTCTTGAAAAGTCTTTTTATTTTCTTAATTATTCTATTTCAATTATGTTAGTAGTCAATCAAATGTAATTGTGATCGACAATCAAGATTTGGTGCATATTCTAAGCTTTTCTACAGATGTGTTCCTAAGTGTTTCCAAAAACATTTTCTAGCAATTTCCCATGAGTTCACAGATCATGGAAATCACATCACATCCATTCCCCAGATGCATTTTTCCAGGATACTCGCATCCTTGAGGCTGTGTTTGGTTGGCTAGAATCTATAAGAAATAAAAGGAAAGCGAACTTTCCAACAAAAATTTTGTGTTTTGTTCATTGGAAAATGTGGGCCCATTAGAAAGTACTCTTCCAAAAAAAAGTGAACTTTCCAACAAAATTTTTGTGTTTGGTTCATTGGAAAATGTGAGCCCATTGGAAAGTACTCTTCCAAACAAAAGCTGCATTTTCAATTTAAAAGCCCATCAAACTTTTCCTCTTAAAATGAAGGGAAAACGATGGAAAGGAAAGGAAAGGAAAGTGCTCTTTACTTTCCTTTCCATCGTTTTCCGATTAACCAAACACATCTTAAAGGAAACACGCTCACCTGCAAATATGTATGGGACCTAACTCCTAATTGGGTGGAGTTGAGGAACTATGTTGATGCATAAGATTGACAACTTCCTGAAAGACCACTGAAGAAAAGACCATTGTCACTCCAGTGCAAAATGAGTTTGGAAATGTGAGAAGTGGGATTAACATCCACAAAATGATGGATCTCCTTAGCAAATCTGGGACACATTAAACAAGCACATAAATTGTACTTTTATATCTCGTGTTGTGCTCTTCGGGAGATAGATGGTCTGCAATTCCTTTTTTATCTCGTGCACTAAGCTTTTCAATTGCTAAACTTCAGATAATGACATCTCATTTTAGAGGGTTACTTCATTAATAATAAAAATGCACAAGCAATGGAACAATGAAAAACAGACAAAGTACGAAACCAAGTGTCGGGCATCATAGGGATGAGTGATGAAAATGGTTTCAAATCAGAAAACAAAGTGGCACTCGACATTATTGTTGATATACAAAGTGATCAAGTTTCTTGGGAAACAGCAGGGAGTCAGGAAAGTTGCTGATACTTGTGGCCAACAATTCCAAACATATCGCAAGCTATAAGAACTTATAGTTCTTTCCCTCCATAACAAAGATGAGATACTTAACAATCAGAAGACAGGGAAAAATATCAGGCATTTAGATAGCAGTTAAAGACGTTGTGCATGCAGCCATTTCGTCATGAGATACATGCAAAAACCATGTCTAACACTTTAAAAGTGTCCATTTGAATAGTTACTTGATATTGAACCAAATGTTGTAAAAGAATCTTGCTCAGTTTCAAATATTATTACAAATCCTTTAAAGAATAGTTACAACAAGCAGCACATTAAAATTCATATCTCATATTTATAAGTAATAGGAATGTGATCAATGCCTAGTTCCTTCATATACTTGGCTAAAAATTTTAATCAAATAATTGAAGATCGCTATGGACTGCAAAATTAAGTCTGACCCGCTACATCGTCGGTATCACGGATAATCTTCTTTGAAGGGAGCACAATAGCAGCTATTGGATTCGTCTCAAGTCCACCACCTTCATCGATAATGAGCCTAAGACCTTGAATGTGAAGTTTTCCATGATGACCGCTCACTACAATAGTTGGTTCCTCGGTCAATTCCTGTGAAATATCAAAACACCAAGCATCCAAAATTCAGTAACTATTCATCCTTTGAAGCTCAACTATGTGAAGCTACAAACATCATAAAAGATCAAACATGCCTACTGAATCTGACTTAACTAAACCCATGTCGAAAAAGGAGTAAAAGAAGCTTTCAAATCAAGTATGAGAACATGCTATCTAACTGAATAACAGATAAAGGAGCCACCTTTGGGATTTCCCAGACGTTTTTCCTTCCACTGAGAGCCTCTACCTTAGGCACACTGGTGTCCCTGGCTTTCAAAAATTTTAGCTGCTCTTCCACCCCTTTTTCTTTCTCCAGACCAGCATGAACAGCTATAAGCTTACAGTACTTAATTCCCTCCTCAATCTCTATGCAGACATCATCCTGACAAAACCCATCACCGAAAAAATCTCAGTTTCCGCTTCCTTTCCTACAATTCTCAAGAAATTGCTAAAATCTGCCTAACACCACTATCCCATATAAAAAATAAAAAATAAAAAATAAAAGAATGCTTCACCTCTTCATGAACCCAGACCAAATCCGCAAGAAACTTCTTATGTTCGTCAGGTACTGCTTTAACTAGATCTGTATAACACAATTTAACGAAAGATTGATTACAGCCGAAAATCAAGAACCTCACTTGACTAGAACTGAATTTTTCTAAGAAAGAGAACGAACCTGCAGACCCATGAAGAACCCCATATGACTCGAATGTTGGTCCAGCGTCATAGATAGAACCCTTATACTCAGTCCCCTTCACATGATTAAACTTCTCCTTGATCGAACCACTCCATCTCCTCCCTTGAAGATGCATCCTTTCATACCCATCTCCGTTAAACCACCCTTCTCTATCCTCATTGTGCTCGTACTCCTCCCACGTATCAGAAAACGCAGACCCATCGAGCGGCTGAGGAAGAACCCCAACGAAAGCTGCAAAAGCAAGGTCGTGGTTTCCACAGAGGAAGATATGAGACTGGTTTGGGTATCTGGAAGGGAGAGAGATTAAGAAATCAATGACTTTTCTTGTATCAGGGCCTCTATCGCAGTAATCACCCAAGAAGATAATCAGAGCGGTCTGGAAGGCAAGTGGGTCGTCGATTAGGGTTTCGAGATTGGACCAGAGATTCTGAAGCTTGGAGAAGTAACCATGTATGTCGCCTATGCAGCAGACAACTCTGTTCTTATTTTTGTTGGGTTTTGCCGCAGCAGCTGTTATTGCTCCTCTTTCATCCTCCATTTGCGCCTGAAAAAGGTTTCCGTCTTTCTGATGCATGAATCATATCATCATAACCCTTACTCTATAACAGAATGTTCCAATTAAGATGGGAGGGATAAGATTTAGGCTGCGTTTGGACCAGCTTATATAAGTGTTTATTTCAACTTCTAGCTTTTAAAAGTATTTTTTAAAATTAAAAGTGCGTTTGGTTACACATAATGGGAAGTGATTACCCATAAGTAGTAGATGAAGGCTACTTATAAGGAGAAGCTATTGAGAACAACTTCTCTTATCACTTATGTTGGATTTTAGAGATGGGTCGACCCGATTGGTCTGATCTGTTTGGGCCGACTCGGGGTCCCTACTTATTGGGACGTCCATATTGATTAGAAATATGGATGTGGATAACTCTCTCCTAATTCAGGAAGAGTTAAGTTGAGTCATTCTATTTATAGAAGACTCCTCCTCCCTATCCATTAGAGAATTCACGTTTGGGTGAGATTCTAATCTAGAGAATCTCTCTTCTCTCTTCATCTCTTCTTCTTCAAGAGATCTAGATTTGTTATTGGGGTTCCATACAAAGCTCTAGGTCGATTGAGTGCGGATTTATTGTATGTAGTTCTAGTAATCACATATTCTGACATAGAATGTTATCCGGTTTGATAGAGAGCTTCCGCTACAAATTCGGATTCATGTGCATCGAGATACGTGACTCGAATCGTTTACTACCTTCAACTTATGTGCAAAAATTATTTTTAAACTTTAGTAATATTTTCATAATACTCATTTTACCTGCAAACTTTCATAAGAACTTAAATAAATATTATTTTTAACTTTAATAATATTTTTATAATACCTATTTTACCCCTAAACTGGCATATGCACTTAAATAAATGTATTTTCCAAACTAATAAATAGTTAATTGTTGCTATGGATAAGTGCTCTCATTGAACCATTTATCCAATAAGTGCTTATCTAAAAGCACAACCCGGTCAAACGCAACCTTAGGATTGATTGTAGTATAGGGTTTCTAGATTGATAGGCTACTGGTTTAGAAAAGTAAATTGATGTCACATGAGGCATCTATTCCAATGTAAAGCATACCCTATATTTTAGTCACTTTTTTGAGACATGCTACAATCTAGAACATGTGGACTGAGTAAAGGTCCTTAAGCACAAATAAAATGATGTGGCGTGGACACACATTTCACCAATTTTATGGTCAGGGACGTGTAGCTCATTCAAAGCTTTGCTCAGCCAAATTGTGTTATTGGACTGCACATGTTTTTTTTTTTTTTTTTGTTCTTAACCACGTGGTGTCCCACACCCACATAAGTGCGGGACTAATCCACGTTTGGGGCGGGAGCATTAAAGATAAGTCTCTAGCCACGAGTGCTTTTAGTACGATTTGAACTCCAGACTTACCTCCGGATACGCCCACTAGAGCCCAGCATGCTACCAACTGAGCCCATGCTTTTGATACTTTTTCTTTCATGTTTTTTTTTTTATACATTCTTGTTCAAGTGCTATATTTATATTGATATTTTTTTGGTTTAATATTGATACTTCTTTTTGATAAAGATTTGTAATGGTTCTATCGGAATTAAACATAACTTGATTCGATTTATTGATAGCCCAATACAACAATAATGACAACAAAATACCTTATCCCAACTAGTAGGATTTAGTTGGACAAATCTTATTTTGCTAAATTCTTTTTGATCGACTTCATCTAAGTTCTTTTTAGTCTTCATCTTGCCCTCTTCTTAGATCCTTTAATGTAACCTTTCCACTCTTTATCACAATCACCTCCCTAATTGTTTGCTTTACATATTCAAACAATCTTAGCCTATTTTCATTTATTCTCTCGTTTTTTTGCGGCAACACCAAATCACTCCTAGAAATGCACCCATTCCTTATCTTATATTTTCTAGTAGTATAAGGCATCCATCTTATCATCCTCATGTTAGTATTGTTCATCTTATGAATAAATTGCTTTTTATTGTCCAACATTTTCATCCATGCAACATAGCAGGCATAATAGGTTTTTTTCTTTTTTATTTTACTTTAAATGGTCTAAATAAATTCTCCCAGTATTTCAACATTAATTAATGACAATGCCTTTGCCACAAACAGGAAAAGTTAAGGTTATAATGGATCACCATGTCTTTGTTTTGACAATATTCTTTAGTTTTATAAAAGGTATTAAGCAGCCTCCTTAGTTTCATACTTTTTATATTTGCACATATTCTGTTACATACATTTAGATTTATATTTAGGCATATGTTTTGGCAATATTCTTTAGTTTCATACTTTTCATATTTTCACATATTCTATTACATCTATTTAGGCTTATGTTTAGGCTCATGTTTAGGCAATATCCTTGTACATGCTTTTATAGATCCTTGTAATATCTATTTATACCTCACTTGATATGAATAATAATTCATTCAAATGCTAAAATCTTATATGCTATCAAAGGATCTAGAGACCACATTCTAGCCGCCGCCGCTGCCCGTGCTCACTTGACCTCTCTATTCGTCTTCTCCGACGACCCTACAACTACAACTAAAGGTTACGTTGTTCGGTTTTCCCCACCTTCTTATTCTTCTTCTCTACTACTGCTGCTGCAACAACAACCCCTTCTCCTCTCTTCCCTCACCGTTTTCTGCTATTGTTCACACCAGCAGAACAGCCACAAAACATCATCTCCCTCTCCCTGTTTTTCTCTCATTCTGTTTGTTTTGGCTTTGTTAGATCTGCTTATATAAATTAATTTAAGTACTAGCAAGTGTTAGATTAATTAGTGTTATCTAATGCAAATCAAAACAATAACACAGGCAATTTTAACGAGGTTCGGTATACACCTACTCCTCGGGACCACGTTCAGATGATGAACAATCCACTAAAGCAAACAAGATTACATATACCAATTTGGTCTTACACAAATTAAAGACTCTTGAATTTTGTCGTTATTGTGTAGAATCAACTCCATGGACTTGTTCAGCGAGCTCCCCTCGACTTAAGCATGCATAATTGAACTCTCTTCAATCTGCAGCTACCTTCTCCCGAATGCTCAACGTTCTTCTCCCGAAGAACTGTAACGCATGATTGAACTCCCTTCAATCTGCAGTCGCCTTCTCCCGAAGATTCAAAGTTCTTCTCCCGAAGAACTGTAAAATACTTGATATGATATTCTTGAATATCTTGGAGAGTTACACTTCTTCACATAGCTCAATGTGTATTTATAAAGAAGGTAACAGATCTTTTCCAGATTCTCGGATGACAGACTATTGCAATACTTTGTTACAACAGATCTCCAAACTGAGATTTGAAATCAGATCACAATCTTATTCAAATTCTTCTTCAAATCTTCTTGATCTCAATCAAGAAGAATCTTCTCAAAATATACTCTTATAGATAGTCATCCCTTGCTATTAATTAGTAACAATATAATGAGGAGTATCTTGTTTGGTTGATCTCTTGCTTAATCCTCAATATTTCCAGAATATTGCCTTCAATAGAATACAGTTCAGATTTACGTGATCTTCTGTTTTTAGAAGATTCTCTTCAAAACACCAGTTGTAACATCTCACGCAATCTGCAAGCTTCTCTTTATTTGAGAGATCTTCTGAAGTTAGAAGCTTCTCTTCAAGGACCAGTTGTATCATCTCACGCATGGCCCACCCAATCTTCTTATGGAATCAATATGCGTCTTAATTCAGTCTCTTGGAATATTTGCACGCTTGTTTTATACGTTCTCTTAGAGATTCTTTCCTAAAACATAGCAATCATATTAGAATGAGATTACATGCACATGATTTTAGCAAGTACTTAATTTGAAATTAGACACATTCTGGATACGACCAAATATGGAATTAATTGGAAAGTGTGTGTTATTTGCCAATTCAAAGTTTGCCAATAATGCCAATATACACGCGTGAGATCTAACAGGTTTGTTGTTCAATAACAGTCAACAGCCACTCCCTTGAGAAGCTTGCCCTAAAGAGTTCCCAGCTGGAGATACCATACTTTTTTGTTACCAAAGCAGCAGGATGAGCTTTTGTTTTATCATAATGAACTCCAAAAGCCGGTGGCCAATGTGGAAGGAGCTGAAGGATTGTGCAAATTCAGGTACTGAGATATATCTGTAAGGTTGGTTCTTTTGGAACCAGTACTGCTCTTGGTCCTTCTTGGAAGTTACCTCTTGCAAAAAGTCTGCAACTCCTTTCCTTTCTGGGCATTTAAAACCCATACCTTCAAAGAACTCAAGTACATTCTCTCATGGACCTTGGTAGATAATCTGATCCTCTGAAAGTAGGATAATGTCATCAAAAAGATCAAATGCCTCAGGTGCAGGCTGAAGAAGAGAGATGATCATGGTTACATCTATGATATGAACCATCTGCCTCATGAACTTGACAATCTGAAAAGTGGTGGAACTGTCCAGCCCAGTTGATATTTCATCCATGAAAAGAGCTTTGGCTGGTTCGACCAACATTTCTCCTGCGTAAGTACAATCAACTTCTCTATGACTGATGAGTAATAATAGTTAGAAATCAATAGGATCAGGGTATATTGAGAAACATATAAATAAAGAACAATTCAACAAAAAAATAAAAAATAGAAGAAGCATTTTTCTAATGGAGCAATAAATTAGGCCAAATTCGCAAGCATTAAGAGCAATTCTAAGATATTCCTCGTACTTTCTTAATTGATCAAGGATTTGCTTAGATTTTTTGACGGTTTCACACCATGAAGTAGGCAATTGAAATTTTGATAAATTCATGTCATGATGTGTGGGAAATACTACTAAAACCTTTCTTCTTCTTTTTCCTGTTCTTCTGTTATTTAATTAGCCAAATAAAAAAAATGAGGATCCTATTGCATATATTTTGCAAATATAAACATACCAGTAGTCACACGCTTCTTTTGTCCACCAGA
>JAUPMG010050170.1:0-13926 GCA_031762675.1 Pachysandra terminalis | reverse complement strand
CACCTCATGTGTATATGATGATTATAACTTTAAATAAATACAAGTGTAAAATAACATAAACGATAATAGTTAAATAAAAACAAAAACAACAAAACAAAATAAAAAAAATAATAATTGTCGGGTTTTGTCGTCGTCCTTCTCCAACGGTTCGGGTCATTACAGAAAGTGAGCAGGGGAGAGGTTGCTTGTTGGTCTGCCTGAGGAGGAGAGCGAGAGAGACTGACGATGGGAGAGCCAAGCTCTCCCTCCCTTTAAATTGGAATCCCAACTCCCTTTCTTTCTATTATATTCTCCCTCCTTTCTATTCTCTCTCTTTTCCCTTTTTTGATTTGACAATATTTTTTGTTCCCAACAGGAGGAGACTGAACCTTACAAGAGGATTGAAGATTCAAAAACACAGTAGCTCATCCTTCCAATAATAAACTTCATGGAATCCCATTAATTGTGCATGGATCATCCATGGAATCCATTGATTCCGAAATAAGAAACCTTCTAATCGCATCGCAGCGGCTGCTGCGATCGGTTTACCATTCCAATTGCAACAGCTGTTGTGACTTTCCGTTTCTTCTTTTCTTTCCTTCCCCTCTCTTTTTTATTTGTTCACTTTCCTTCCCCTCTCTTTTTTATTTAAGAAAGAATCCAAATCACCGCTTGTGTAATTGTGCGATCTAAAATCATTCTTAATTTTTTTTTTCTTATCAAATCATCCCCAATGTTCCTGTTATATCCATTTTACCTCAAAATCCCTTTTATTATTTCTTTATCTAATTATATTGCTTTTGTTGATAATTTTTTTCAAAATTCCAAAAATGACCATTGGACTCCCGAACTCGGAATTTTATAGAATTATAGTTGTTTTGAAGGTATTTCAGTGTGGAATCCAAATTTGAAGTCGGAAAAATATTTTGACCCTCAGATTCGATTATTTGGCCCAAACGACCGGATTAGGGGGAAAACTGTCATTTTTCCAACGAACTTCAAATTAGTCCAAGATTATACTCATTGGAGAGCATTTTGGCTCAGGAATTCAAATTTGAGGTTGAAAATGGATTTAGGACCGAAATAAATCAGGTGGGGTCTACCAGGGGTATTTTGATCATTTTCAAGAACTTTTGGGATTTTCATGGATTTCTGAGATTTCTAAGGAGTTTGAGCACATGGCAGAGATTAGATTTAGATGATGATTTGGAGTTTTCGATTCTCAAGCCAAGACTTCAAGGAGCTGCAAAAACAGAAAAACTACACTTTGGTGCAAATTGGGGTGTCTACAGGATTATTACAATTTACCCTCCTTAAGAAAATTTCATCCTTGAAATTTGTTTACCTTCATTAAAACAGCTGTGGATATTCGGGATACTTCTCCCGAATATCTGCTTCAAGTTCCCATGTTGCTTCAGATATTCCGTGATTGCTCCATAGGATCTTCACCATTGGTATTACCTTGTTACGTAGAACTTGCTCCTTCTAGTCTAGAATCTCTACAAGGTGCTCTTCATATGTAGTATTCTCCTTGATTGTGATAGTTTTCCAATAAATTACACTTGCGGGGTCCGAATGATACTTTCTAAGCAAGGATACATGGAATACTTCGTCTACTAAGTCTAGGCTAGACGGTAGTAACAATCTGTAAGCCACTTCTCCTATCCTTTCAGAAATCTCAAAAGGTCCAATGAACCTTGGTGCTAACTTACCCTTCTTACCAAATCTAAATACTGCCTTGGTTGGTGAAACCTTAAAAAATACCCAATCTCCTACCATGAATTCCAAATTTCTTCTCCTCAAATCAGAACATTTCTTTTGTCGATGTTGTGCTGTATTAAGTCTCTCCCTTATGAGTTTGACCTTCTCTGTTGTTTTAGCAATTATTTTCGGTCCTAAGGGAATAAACACATTCTCCTCGTTCCAGCACAATGGAGATCTACAAGGTCTCCCGTATAATGCTTCAAATGGTGCCATGCTGATGCTTGCTTGGTAGATGTTGTATGAGAATTTCACAAGTTCTAACTGGTCTTCCCAACATCCTTTGAAATCTAGGATGCATGATCACAGTAGATCTTCAAGTACTTGGTTCACCCGCTCCGTTTGTCCATCGGTTTGAGGATGGAATGCTGTGCTAAAATTCAGTTAAGTTCCCATGGCTTTGTGCAAACTTCCCCAAAACTTCGATGTGAATTGTGAACCTCGATCTGAAACGATTGTGATAGGTACTCCATGAAGTCGGATGATTTCCCTCACATAAAGCCTTTCTAAATCGTCTGTGTTCACTGTTGTCCTTGCTGATATAAAGTGTACAGATTTGGTCAATCTGTCCACTATTACCCAAACCATGTCATGATTATTTCGGGTCTTAGGTAGTCCCGTAATGAAGTCCATTGATATGTGTTCCCACTTCCATTCTCCAATTGGTAAAGGTTACAATGTTCCAATAGGCTTTTGGTGTTCAACTTTCACTTGGTTGCAAACTACACACTTTTTTATAAACTCTTCATTGTTGACCTTCATCCTTCTCCACCAATAGTTCCTTTTTAAGTTGTAGTACATCTTTGTTATTCCGAGATGAATAGAATAACGAGAATGGTGAGCTTCCTCCAGAATTTCTCTTTTTAGTTCTTCATCGTGTGGTACGCAAAGTCTTCTTTTGAGTCTTATGCTTCCATCTTCCTCCTTAGTCCATTCTGATTTTTCTGCGTTGTTTGCTAAGTCTTGCATCCAATTTTCCTTTGCTTGTAGTTCAATAATTATGGTCTTTAATGTTGGTTGGGTAAGGATGTTACACAACCTTAGTCCTTGCTCCTCTTCTCGAATTTCAACTCCCAAATCTGAAAGTGTCTCGTACATGAGCCATTCTTGAACCATCAAAAGTGCTACGGTGCTTCAAAGCTTTCGGTTTAGTGCGCCGACTATAACATTAGCCTTGCCCGGATGATATTTGTAGTGAGAAATTGTAGTCGTTAACTAGCTCCACCCATCATCTTTGTCGCATGTTCAGGTCCTTTTGTGACAATAGGTACTTCAAGCTTTTGTGGTCTGAAAAGACTTCAAAGATCTCGCCAAATAGATGGTGTCTCCAGATTTTTAGAGCAAATACTACGGCTGCCAATTCTAGATCGTGAGTAGGATAATTCCTCTCATTAACCTAGAGTTGTTTTGATCCATATGCCATCACCTTTCCTTCTTGCATTATAACACAACCGAGTCCTAACAATGATGTGTCTACGTAGATCACGCCACTCACAGGAATTGTTAATATTGTCGTCGTCGTTTACTTCTCCTTGAATTTTGAAAAATCATGTTGGCATGCTTCGTCCCACACGAACTTTACGTCCTTCCTTGTAAGCTTTGTCAATAGTGTCTCTATGTGAGAGAACACTTCAATGAATCAACGGTAGTAACCCGCCAATCCAAAAAAACGACGAACCTCCGATACATTCTTGGGCTATTCCCAATCTTGTACCGCTTTAACCTTGTCTAAATCCACTGTAATTCCATCCTTAGATACTACATGTCCAAGGAATTTGAATTCTTCTTTTCAGAATTCACATGTAGAGAATTCAGCATATAATTGATGATTTGCTAAAGTCTGTAAAGTGATTTTGAGATGCTCCTCGTGATCTTCTTTCGTCTTGGAGAAAACCAGAATATCATCGACGAATACCACTAAGAACTTGTCCAAGGTCTGAAAATCCTTTGCATCATGTCCATGAACACTGCTGGTGCGTTGGTGAATCCAAAACGCATGACTATGAACTCAAAGTGTCCGTACCTTGTTCGAAATGTTGTTTTCGAAATGCCTTCTTCCTTAGTTCGTAGTTGATGGTAGCCTGATCTAAGATCGATCTTGGATAAGTATCTTGCTCCCCTCAGTTGATCAAATAGGTCTTCAATTCTTGGTAACGGGTTCTTCACTATCACTTGGTTCAATATCCGGTAATCAATACATAACCGTAATGATCCGTCCTTCTTATTCACGAACAAAACTGGTGCTCCCCACGGTGATGAACTTGGTCTTATGAAATGCAATTCAAGAAACTCGTCTAATTGTGTTCTTAGTTCCTTCAATTATGTATGTGCCATACGGTATGTAAGTAGTGCAATGGGATTTGCACCCGCTATTAAATCAATACAAAATTCTACCTCTCTTGGGAGGTAATCCCGGTATGTCTTCGAATAGACTTTCAAATTGACACACTGTGGGAATTAATTCGCAATCATCCTTCTCTTCAGTGGACCATAAATCTAAACATATCAAGTGATTCGGCACTTCAAATTTAAATCCTTTCACCTTAACTAAGTTACCTTACAGTGATATAAAAGGTATAATTCGGTTATGGCAATCTATTTGCACACAATATACAATTAGCTAATCCATACCTAATATTACATCAAAATCTTTCATGTTTAGCACAATTAGGTCGATTGGTAGTGTAGACTCACCTACCATTACTAAGCAAGACCCACATACCTGCCCTAAGTATGCTAAACCACCGACCAGATTCACCACTATAAGACTCTTCTCTAACTCTTTCAAAGGTAAACCCAAACATCCCATAAGTAAATGAGATATAAAAGAGTGTGATGCTCCCGTGTCAAACAAAACCTTTCCTGAGATGTGAGAGATGCGAACAACACCTTCCATGACTTCGTTTTGTTGCTGTTCCAAAGTATTGACCTTACCTTGTTGAGTTTGCTTCTGTTGTGGAGCTCAATTCTTTGTTCCTTTAGGTGGTTGTGGCTGCCGTACCAGCTTTGGATTTTGATGGTAATGCGGCTTGGGCACAAATTGCTATTGTCCTCGGAAAGTGTTATGTTGTTGGCTCTTTGGAAGTCGATAGTCCCTTTGGTGATGTCTTAGCCTTCCACAGTTAAAGCACCTTATTGTTGGGTTTCCGAAGACTTGATTGTTTGCTGGTTCTTGTGTCATTTTCCTCTTTTGTTGTTCAGTTTGGTCGCCCTTGATGCTTTCAGTTCGAAATTTGTTCTTTCCCATCCTTTAATCTTGAAACTTTAGGTATTCTAGCATGTCTCTCTCCCCCTTACGAGCACAATCAACCACTTTGTGATACTCCACAAAATCTCTTACGATCAGCCTATTCTTGATGCTTGGCTTCAATCCACTTTCAAATCTGAATGCCTTCTTCTCTTTCTCATCCACGGCATAAGTAGGAAACTGAGATAGCTTAATGAACTTTGTCGCGTATTCTGGTATGGTCATTGTTCCTAGTTTCAGCTTCATGAACTCCATCTTCTTTTTCTTCTTTATTGTTTTACGAAAGTATTCCAATTAAAATCTTACCATCCAAGTTTGGATTCGTGCAATCTCCAAGGCAGATTTCCACCATCTCCTTGTTTCAACATCTAACATGAATGATCCAAATTGTACCATTTCTTGTTCATCTGCCTCCATCACTTTAAAGATATGCTCTAAGGAATCAATCCACGCTTGTGCCTCCATCGGATCAGTTGTTCCCTTGAAAACAGTAGGTCCAAACTTCTTGAACTTCTTGATACTACGAACGTTCCTTTGTGCTTCAGTTTTTATGGCATCACTTGAGCTTGAACTTGTTCTTGTTGCATCATAGAGGCCATTTGTCCCAATGCTTTGTAAACTCTAGCAAGTTGTGGATTTTGGTTTTCATCATCACTTCCTCCCGGTGCGCTTGTTTCAGCACTTCCTTTTCATCTACCAGCCATCTCAAATCAATCAAGTCGAAAACCTGTGTAAAGAAGAGATAACATCCGCTTATCCTTCTTGATATGCCTGATCTTACCACAATAGAAGTAGGTTGCAAAGGTCATTGCTACAAGTATGGGGTAGCAATAGGAGCTCCAACTATCGAAGCTGGCTTGGCCACAACTTCCCTCGGATAGTCATCCATCCTAGTTCTCTTCTCTCCTCTCTATTGATGAGACTAGAACTTCCCTTTGTCTCCACGGAAAGTATCCCTCTGTTGGACATTCTGATCATTTTTCCTCTCCACCTCGCAGGCACAATAAAGGACTTGGGTATAAGTCTTAAACCCCAATGAAATAACCCTAGACCTGATGTTTGGCCTCCGTCCTTCCTCAAATTTTGCAGCCTTTTCCACCTCTTGAGCTACTATGTGAGGTGCAAAAAGAGAAAGCATTGCAAATTGGCCTTTATACTAACCCACTGTGTGAGAAACCTGTTCAAGTTTAAGGAATTCTACAGCCTTAGCCCACTTGTAGCTTCTAGGAAAGTAAGTCTCATAAAATTGCCTCTTGAATTCTTCCCAATCATTCTCTTCCCCTTGTGTCCTTTCAACCATCTCCCATCAATGGTAAGCTTCCTTCTTCAATATGAACGCAGCCAGACGAACCTTCTAATCAGCCGAATAGTCCATAGCTCAGAACATCTTCTCGAGTTCCTGCATCCACTCTTGAGCCCACATCGGTTCACCCCTACCATCAAAGGATGGCGGTGACAACTTCTTAAATTTTTCTTGCCAGGACATTCCTTCTCCATTCCTAGGAACTAATTGGGATTGCCTCATCACCTGTTCTCTCTGTAGAGATGCGGCCATATCTCCCAACACTTGATAGATCCCAGTCAATTGAGAATCTACATCCCCTCTGGATGATCCCTCACTAGTTGATTGATTCCTTCTAAATCCAGCCATCTACACAGAAATAACAAGTCTAAGTATGACACAGAATATTTCTATGTAAATACATATGTATACACATACATTCATACATAGACAAATAGGCATACCACACCGAACAATCACATATTTCAAAATAAATTCTTATAAGAAACGCACTTCACTCAATTCACAAATGTGGATCCTAACTTAACATGTTTCTATGTTCTCATCCTAGGATTTCACTATACCCTTCTTCTAAGACTCTTTTCACCCTAGGTAACCTAAAACCTGAAGTTTTAATACCAATCTGTCGCGCCCCGAATCCGAGATATGGGATCTCGAGGATTTCAAGGGATTGACCTTCAGATCCACACCATGGATGTGACTACCAATCCAACTTATAAATACCAATACCATGGTTCCACATAACATAAGTAAATAAACCAGCGGAGGTCTGATAAAATTAAAACTTTAACAAGTATTATCACAAGATAAGCAACAACATCTATCATATTACAACCGTACTGCCCACATGGGGTCAACAGTGAAAATAAAACATAGTTCATAAACACATCCACAATTCCAGAGTTCATCCAGCTAAGTCCACTTCACTCGAGGAATTCACCTGTTTCAACATAGGGGTGAGCTTGGAAGCTCAATATGAAAATTTCATAGCACTACAATAGATACTTTCATAAACATATAATAAAACGGTTCATTAACACAATTCTCACAGAACACATAAGTAATTAATTCACAATGTCCTTATTATGCTTATAATCTAATTTTCAGTCTTTACTTATATAACACAATATTTCACATTCCCATGATTAACATCATGCATAACATAATCCAAATGCAACACCCATGACCTAGTCATGCTAAAGCCAAATCTTCGTGTACATGATCTTCTTCCATAACTCTCTACAATTTATCTAACACCCAAATCTTATTACAATTTTATAATGAATGAAAGATATGCATCATGAATGGTAGGTGAGTATGAAGTTTAGTGTGATGAGTGAGGTGAGGTGATGCATTGTTTTTGTGTGGTATGTTGTAGTGCATTGTTTTGTATGATATGATGTGGTACATTGTTCTGTATGAAAGATGCATGTATGCAAGTTGTTAGACCAAGCCCAACCATGAACTCACTCTACATATTCCCTAGGAATCTTTGTTCCAGGAATATGACAGCACAACCATGTAACTGTCAGTAATCATTTCTTTTAAGGGATAGTACCCAAGGTAGAGAATGTCACCGTCTTTCCTTCCAGGGGATAATACCCTAGGAAAGAAATCTCCCATCTTTCCTTTCAGGAGATGGTACCCTATGCAGGAAATCTGTCATCTTTCCTTTCATGATACAACCATTCAAATCACATTAACATGTAATATCACACCATACATGGTCAGTTCATGTTGAAAACTAGGCAGTTTACACATTTTGTTGCACAAAATCTTACACAGGTACTTCACACACAAACCAAGACCACACACACATCCAAAATACTCTCATGAAGCTTCCCATAAAATTTCAAGTCAAATGGAACTCGGTAGGTGCTTGGTAGCTGCCGAGCTTCCTACCAAAGCTCCTCGACAGCTGCCGAGTCTCGGTAGCAGGGCCAGGGGGTTTGTGCTGCTCAGCAGCAGTCTCGGCAGCTACCGAGCAGGCAACCTCAGCCCAGATTTCAGTTTTCTCCCTTGGGGTTCGTGCCCAATCTTCAATACACTCTAATTTGACATTTTTAAACACTAAAATCATAATTCACACCATTAAAAACCAAGTTAACATGCCGTAAACAAAACCCAAACTTCAATTTAAGATTAACACGTCAAATTCACCAATTTTTCTATGAATCAAAGTCCATAACTAGAATTGCTTCCCAAATTTCATAATTCAACAATTAAAGACAGGATATTCATACAACATGGAGAAATCATAGTTTACATGCTTAATTCAACCACAAACAACACAATGATCCTATATGCAATATTCTGTAGCATCATTACATTCTATGAACATGCCTACCATAGAACTAAGGAAATCCCTACCTCTTTCCAAGCTTGGATTTTTCTAAACTTCTACACCAAGGATCTCTTGGAAAAGGTTACCTTCTTGCTTTCCTTCTTTTTCTCCTCTTTCCTTCTCTAGAATTTCTGCCAAAATCCTTCTCTCCTTCTTCCTCCTTTGGTGGTTATTTTCCACTACCTTGTACGTAGGAATAGTGGAGTTAGTGGGTTCTCCCAACAAACCAATAATTTCAAACATGTGAAAATGCCGATGTGACCTCACCTCCCTCCTATGAGCCAAACGACCAGTCCAGGGTCCTCTACTCCTCATGTTTTGGGGCCTAAGCTTAAATCTCCTGAAATTATCATAAATTTCACAAATCAGCCCATAATTCAACTTACACTACAAAACACAGAGGATTTAACGTTGGTATTTAATGGCAGTCTTATAAAAACCACCGTTATATATAGTTATCTCGGCGGTTTTATCAAAACGTCGAGTTTAATCATATTTCTCGCCGGTCTTAACATAGACTACCGACGAATATTGACCATTGGCAGCGGTTTTAGTAGACCGCTGACAAATACCAGATTTTAGTTAACCATTGGTAGCGGTTATTATTGGACCACCAACAAATACCTGGTTTAGAATGGCGGTCCAATAAAGACCACCGACAAATGTCTTTACTAAACCCCCTGAGCTACCCCTTTTTCTTTCCCGCCCCTTTCTCTTCCCCTTTTCTTTCCGCCCTGCAACTTTCTTCTTCCCCTCTCCATTGCTTGTCGTTCCACTCCGTTCGTTGCACTCAGTTGCTCATCCTTTCGTTGCTCGCCATCCATTGCTTGTCGTATCTGATTAGATTTTTTTGGTCGTCTGTTGATCCCTCTGACACCCTCATCTCTTCGACGCCCTCACCTCGGTGGCCGTCGCTGTCAACTTGATGCCCTCACCTCTCTCTCTAGGTTAGTTTGTTATTTATTTTAAATTTTACCACTAAAATTTGGGGTCTTGAATCGTTGTTCAAATCTCTGGTCTTTCTGTTTTTGTTTTTGTGAGATCAGAAGTTTGATTAGCATCTCAAGAGTTGTTTTCCTACTCTTGTGCGGTGAGGGAAAATTAGTTGGAGATCATTGTAAATAATTTTTTTCTGTTTTGAAATATTAATTTCTAGATGCTTTTGTGTGTCAAGATACGGATTTACTTGAAAATATCATCTGGTATAGGTGGTAGTTCAGTGATCAAACTTGAGACTAATTGGGTTTGAGATTCACCTTGTGTCTGAAGTATAGGGTTTATATATATATATATATATATATATATAGTGAAAGGATGGCTAATTTATGTTCGTCTTATGCTCTAGTGTTTCACATGCTCGGAGAATGAAATGTGTGTTTGTGTGTGTGTTATGCTCTAGTGTTTTACAATTTCAGAGAATGAAATGTCTGTGTGTGTATGTGTCTGTGTGTGTTTTGCAAGGTTTTAAAAAAAAATTCTTTAATCACCTCCAGAATCTGATCCAAACAATTTGTTAGGGATTTGCATTTGAATTGCTGTATTTTAGGTTTGGAAGCTGAGAATTTAGTTGCATTGTAGAGCTAGTAACCCATCCACGCTCTGAATAAGAATTTGATGGAATACTTGGTTATTCTAGAGTATATATAAATTAGAATGTTAAAGATTAGGATTATGCAAGTGATCCTTATCACTAAATAGGAAAAAGTGCTTTCTTGAACATTTTCTTTTCTTTTATAAATTAGATTGTCAAAGTGTTCCCATTCCATGAGATTCAAAAGGGTGTATTCCTGAGATTCGAAAAACTGAAAACCCTAAAAAGTTAAACTAGCTAAAATCTTTTGAATACTGAAAGATGAGTTTAAGGATTTGAAACTCTTTTTTATTAAATTTAAGGAACTTGTTATAAATATGAGAAATGCTATAAAAAATAGAAATACACTTGTTATATGAAATATATGTTTTAATATATACTTGAATGGGAGCAGAGTAAACTAGGGGCAAGTTGTACCAAACTTGAACTCAATTTTTGGCTTACCAATAGGAGCAAGACAAGCATTTATCCATTCAACCTGCCTTATTGCCATCCCAATGATTGTAGGTTATTTATTATCCGAAAAATAATGGAAAACAACCAAGAAAAAAATAGCAAACTACCACATAATAATTTACATTATTCAACTAAAATATGGCTACATTCAAAGGCTAAGATGATCAAAAGAGCTTTCACTATAATGTGAAGATTAAACACAAATAAAATAAATAAATAATTAACAACATTTTTCATAAGGATTATAATCTAAACCCCAAGAGCACACGTAAGAAATAGCTCAATACCAACACCACACAAGAAGACCATTTGTAATGTTGTCTATTAAGCATGAGAACTGCTCTTCTGGTTGCATTGATACTTGTTTTTTGCAAGATTTGCTTCCCCCAAAACCGATTTCCAACGGAAAGGAAATGACCTGTTAACGTTTCCATCAATGTTTGGATTGGTTGATCCCTAGTTGGATTGGCGATCCAACTCGGTATTGGACCGGAACAATCCCTGATCCAATTCGGATTTTAAACAATATGGCATCATCATCATAATTAAGACTAATATGGTTGTTTGTGTTTCGCTTATGTTTAGTTTTACCATTTGTTATATATTATTGTGAATTACTTGAAGTGCGTGTATGCCTTAAAAGACGGAGATACAGGGGTGTTGGTGGAATTATTTGGTATATAAGGAGTGTTTAATGCATTGCCCGTCTGAAAGGTTATATATTTGATTCGTTCTTCATTTTACTTACTATGGGTGCATTGCATCTTCACTAAGGGGATTACAATTTTCCATAGGATATAAATATAAATATGCGTTATCACACATAAAACATTTTGGATTGTCCTAGTGGACAGTTTGGGATTAACAACTATTTTACTTGTTGTTTTATGATTTGATTATTTCTCTTTTAATTTTGGCAACCATTTCTGTGTGTTCTTTGGATACTTAGTTTACTTGACTATGTGCTCGTTTATCTATCTAGTATGGGTAATCGAGAGTACAATATGTCATGTTAGCTAACGTATTTGAAGAAATACGCGGTGATGTTGCCGAAATTTTTAGAGAAATATTTCAATCATAATATTAGGGAGTAAAATAGTTGGAAATCCTGAATAGGCATTACACTTTACATAGCATGCAACATCTACATACAGGTTATATCTGGCATGAAATTGCACGTATTGCATTGAGGTATGTCTCACCTTTAAATTATTTGTGTTTATTTAGAATTTAATATTATCATTTATGCAGTTCATGAACATAACCTCTCTTTACAGATTGTAGATGCGTCTTGAATATTTCCATTTTAGATAGATAATTTGGGTTTTTTTCTTACTAAGTGTCAAAAGAGGAGTGTAAACCACACTAAGCGGTTACCCGAAACATAACTCGGTTCTCGCTAACTGGCCGTGGATTGGATCTCAATGAGGAACAGTTCTTCTGTTTGCGAAGTTGAACCAAACCCCCCGAGTTCGGGCTAGGGGTTTACCCCATCTTTACGAAATCCATAAGTTTAGGCTTCTCTATTTTCCTTGTTTTTATAGTTGGGAACTGGTCAGATTGTCTCTAAGTAGTGTTGGAAGGTTATTGTGCATTTTGGTCTGTTTTTTCCTTGTCGAAATTTTCTAATTTGATGCATGCAGCATATTGAACGAAGAAGTCGAGTGATCTTAGTTGGGTGAGGGAGGACGTGCCAAGACAAACAGTTGAAGGTGGTGGTCTTGGACTGTTACCCACATCCCAACAATGGAATAAGCACAACACACCTCCTATTGAAGATGAAGAATTAACTGAAGATGAATCCAATTTTGATGAAAAGGATTCCGAAAGTGCTTAATGTAATTGTTCCAGTGTATATTGGTATGCGGATGGATCCTGGTATTGGATTTGAATGTTAAATAATTATCTGGACAGTTCGGGTATGAGATTTGTTTGTTAAATAACTATCTGGACTAACCTGATATGAATTTTGAATGTTAAATAATTATCTAGACAATCCAGTTATGAGACTTGTATGTTAAATAAATGTTTGGATTGACCCGATATGAAATTTGTGTGTTAAATAACTATCTAAACAGTCCGGGTATGAGATTTGTATGTTAAATAACTGTTTGGACTGACCCGATATGAAATTTGTATGTTACATAATTATCTGTACAATCCGGGTATGAGATTTGCATGTTAAATAACTGTCTGAACTGAACCGGTATGAATTTGGAATGTTAAATAACTATCTGGACTGACTGGATATGAGATTTGTATGTTCAATAACTATCTGGACTGACCCGGTATGAAATTTGTATGTTAAATAACTATCTGGGCTGACCCGGTATGAGATTTGTATGTTAAATAACTGTCTGGACTGAACAGGTATGAATTTTGAATGTTAAATATCTATCTGGACTGACCGGATATGAGATTTGTATATTAAATAACTATCTGGACTGACCCGGTATGAAATTTGAATGTTAAATAATTATCTGGACTAACCCGATATGAAATTTGAATGTTAATGCCTATGTTTCACTAACTTTTCTAACATGTTTTTTTGTTATCTTAAATCACAGATATGACAGACGGGTCTGAGGATGTTGCTGGGACCTCTACACAGCTACCCGCACCGAAGAAGGTGCAAGGCCCGACCCGGTGCCTGACCTACATCGACTGCCTCTAGGGCAGAAGATGTTGGTCCAATTAGATCATTACAGGGTTCCTATCGGCGAGGCTGAAACAAAGTCGGAAACCTATCTTGGTTTGCAAGCGCGGGATGTGCAGTTGTTCAGGTTGGATGCCCCAAACTGGAGGGCTATAACGCCAGAGCCTCAAGACCATGTTTGGCAATTAATTAATGTATAACGCTTCTACTTTCTTAAATATTGTAAGTTTGTTTATTTTTTGGACTATGTAATGCCGGAATAATTCCTCATTTGCCTTGGTTTGTGCAATGGAGGAAAAATTCGACATCTCGGCTCACTGGCAAAAATATTTCCTGGAATTCATCGGCAAAAAATGGAGGGAAGATAGGACACCACTTAGGAAAAAATATTTAATAAATTCCCCAGCGATGCGAGGCGGTATGAACTGTGTCTCCATAACTGTCCAGAAGGGCAGGGGCGAAACTTGATCGCCTTATGGATTCTGATGTGGCCAAGGTATGATGTATTTACAATATTTTCTATTTCCTTATTATCATAGACTACAAATTACAATAAATAATAAACACCTATTACTTGTTGATTATGTGA
>JAUPMG010050129.1:0-13929 GCA_031762675.1 Pachysandra terminalis | reverse complement strand
TGTGTGTGTGGGGCATGGTGGTGAGGTGTGAGAGAGTGTACTTGGTTGTTGTGGGTGGTACCCGAGGCATAAAAGTCGAGCCTTGTGTACCATTTGTCTAATTAAGCATGGGGTTCCGAAATTAAGCCTTGAGTACCCTTGACAGGGTACTGAAGGGTTATTTTGGGGTACCCAAGGAAAAAAAAAGCCAAAACAAAAACTGGTTCTTCTAATTGGCCTTGTATGCCTAGGGTACCCTACAAGTTGTTGTGGAATGGCCCATATAGTGTTCTAAGGTGGTGTTTGTGTGTGGGGGGCATGGTGGTGAGGTGTGAGAGAGTGTACTTGGTTGTTATGGGAGTACCTGAGGCATACAAGTCAAGCCTTTTGTACTATTTGTCAAATTAAGCATGGGGTACCGAAAGAAAAAAAAAATAGGTTCTTTGAATTGGCCTTGTATGCCTTGCGTACCCTCTAAAGTGTTGTGGAACGGCCCACATTGCGTTATAAGGTGGTGTTCAAGTGTATGAGGCATGGTGGTGAGGTGTGAGAGAGTGTACTTGGTTGTTGTGAGTGGTACCCGAGGAATAAACGTCAAGCCTTGTGTACCATTTCTCTAATTAAGCATGGGGTACCCAAATTTTGCCGTGGGTACCCTTCACTGGGTACCAAGGCTTATTTTGGGGTACCCAAGGCGAAAACAAACCAAAAAAAAAAAAATAGGTTGTTTGAATTGGCCTTGTATGCCCGAAGTACCCTCTAACGGGTTGTGGAAAGGCCCACATAGGGTTATAAGGTAGTGTTTCTGTGTGTGGGGTATGGGGGTGAGGTGTGTGAGACAGTACTTAGTTGTTGTGGGTGGTACCCGAGGCATAATAGTCAAGCCTTGTGTACCGTTTGTCTAATTATGCATTGGGCACCCAAGGCAAACCAAACCCAAAAAAAAAAGCGGTTCTTCGCATTGGCCTTGTATGCCTTGGGTACCCTCCATAGTGTTGTTAATTGGCCCACACAGGGTTCTAAGGAAGTATTTGTGTGTTTTGGGCATGGTGATGAGGTGTGAGTGAGTGTACTTTGTTGTTGTTTGGTACCCGAGGCATAAAAGTCAAGCCTTGTGTACCATTTGTCTAATTAAGCATGGGGTACCCAAGGCCAAAAAAGCCAAAAAAATACCGCTTCTTTGCATTGGCCATGTATGCCTTGGGTACCCTCCATAGTGTTTTTCCTTGGCCCACATAGGGTTCTAATGAAGTGTTTGTGTGTTTTGGGCATGGTGGGGAGGTGTGAGAGAGTGTACCTGGTTGTTGTGGGTGGTTCCCGAGGCATAAAAATCAAGCCTTGTGTACCATTTGTCTACTTAATCATGGGGTACCAAAATTAAGCCTTGGGTACTGTTTACAGGGTACCCAAGGCTTATTTTGGGGTACCCAAGGCAAACAATTAGCCAAAAAAAAAAAAAACAGGTTTGTCGAATTGGCATTGTAAGCCTTGGGTACCCTCCAAAGTGTTGTGGAAAGGCCAAATATGGTTCTAAGGTGGTGTTTCTGTGTGTTGAACATGATGGTGCTGTGTGAGAGAGTGTACTTGGTTGTTGTGGGTGGTACCCGAGGCATAAAAGTCAAGCCTTTTGTACCATTTCTCTAATTAATAATGGGGTACCCAAATTATGCTTCGGGTACCCTTCACAGGGTATGCAAGACTTATTTTGGGGTACCGAAGGCTAAAAAAACCCAAAACAAAAAATAGGTTCTTCGAATTGGCCTTTTATGCCTTGGTATCATCCAAAGTGTTATGAAATTGCCCACATAGGGTTCTAAGGTGGTGTTTGTGTGTGTGGTGCATGGTGGTGAGGTGTGAGAGAGTGTACTTGGTTGATGTAGGTGGTACCCGAGGTATAAAAGTCAAGCCTTGTGTACCATTTGTCTAATTAATCATGAGGTACACAAATTAAGCCTTTGGTTCCCTTCATAGGGTACCCAAGGCTTATTTTGGTGTACCCAAGACAAACAAAAAGCCAATACAAAAACAGGTTCTTTGAATTGGCCTTGTTTGCGTTGGGTACCTTCCAAAGTGTTGGTGAATGGCTCACATAGGGTTATAAAGTAATGTTTCTGTGTGTGCGGTATGGTGGTGAGGTGTGAGAGAGTGTACTGGATTGTTGTGGGTCGTACCCGAGGCATAAAAGTCAAGCATTGTGTACCATTTGGCTAATTAAACATGGGGTACCCAACGCAAACAAAAGCTAAAAAAAAACAGGTTCTTCGAATTGCCCTTGTATAGCTTCGCTATCCTGTAAAGTGTTGTGGAATGGCCCTTATAGGGTTATAAGGTGGTGTTTGTGTGTGTATGGTATGGTGGTGGGGTGTGAGAGAGTGTACTTGGTTGTTGTTGGCGGTACCCGAGGCATAAAAGTCAAGCCTTGTGTACCATTTGTCTAATTAAGCATGGAGTACCTAAATTAAACCTAGGCAAACAAAAGCCAAAAAGAACAGGTTCTTTGAATTGGCCTTGTATGCCTTGGGTAACCTCCAAAGTGTTGTAGAATGGCACACATGGGATTATAAGGTGGTGTTTGTGTGTGTGGGGTATGATGGAGAGGTGTTACAGAGTGTACTTGGTTGTTGTGGGTGGTACCCGAGGCATAAAAGTCAAGCCTTGTGTATCGTTTGTCTAATTAGTCATGGGGTACCCAAGGCAAACGAAAAGCCAAAAAAATAACAGGTTCTTTGAAGTTGTTGTAGAATGGCCCACATAGAGTTCTAAGGTGGTGTTTTTGTATGTAAGGCATGGTGGGGAGGTCTGAGAGAGTGTACTTGGTTGTTATGGGTGGTACCCGAGGCATAAAAGTCAAGCCTTGTGTACCATTTGTCTAATTAAGCATGGGGAACCCAAATTAGGCCATGGGTCACCTGGACACGGTATTCAAGCCTTATTTTGGGGTACCCAAGGTAAAAAAAAGTCAAAAAAAAACAGGTACTTTGAATTGACCTTGTATGCCTTCGGTACCCTCAAAAGTTTTGTGGAACGGCCCACGAAGGGTTATAAGGTTGTGTCTGTGTGTGTGGGGCATGGTGGTGAGGTGTGAGAAAGTGTACTTGGTTGTTGTCGGTGGTACCCGAGGCATAAAAGTCAAGCCTTGTGTTCCATTTGTCTAAAAAAGATTGGGGAACCCAAATGAAGCCTTGGGTACCCTTGACAGCGTACCCAATGCCTTTTTCGGGGTACCCAAGGCAAACAAAAGCCAAAAAAAAATTGGTTCTTTGAATTGGCCTTGTATGCCTTGGTGTTCGTGTGTTTGGAGTATGGTGGTGAGGTGTGAAAGAGTTTACTTGGTTGCTGTGGGTGGTACCCGAGGCGTAAAAGTCAAGCCTTGTGTACCACTTGTCTAATTAATCATGGGGTACCCAAATTAATCATGGGGTACCCTTGGAAGGGTACCCAAGGCTTATTATGGATACCCAAAGCCAAAAAAACGGAAAAACAAATACAGGTTCTTTGAATTGGCCATGTATGCCTTGGGTATCCTCCAAAGTGTTGTGGATTGGTTCACATAGGGTTCTAAGGTGGTGTCTGTATGTATGGGGCATGGTGGTGAGGTGTGAGAGAGTGTAATTGGTTGTTGTGGGTAGTACCCGAGGCATAAAAGTCATGGCTTGTGTACCATTTGTCTAATTAATCATGTGGTACCCAAATTAAGCCTTGGGTACCTTTCAGAGGGTACCCAAAGCTTATTTTAGGGTTCCTAAGGCATACAAAAGCCAAAAAAAAAAAAAAAAAATGGTTCTTTGATATTGCCTTGTATGCCTTGGGTACCCTCCAAAGTATTGTGGAATGGCCCACATATGGTTCTAAGGTGGTGTTTGTTTGTGTGGGGCATGGTGGTGAGGTGTGAGAGAGTGTACTTGATTGTTGTTAGTTGTTCCCGAGGCATAAGATTCAAGCTTTGTGTACCATTTCTCTATTTATTCATGGGGTACCCAAATTAAGCCTTGGGTACCCTTTCAAGGGTACCCAAGGCTTATTTTGGGGTTCGCAAGGGAAAAAAAAGCCAAAACAAAAACAGGTTCTTTGAAATGACCTTGTATGCCTTAGGTACCATCCAAAGTGTTGTGGAATGGACCTCATAGAGTTATAAGGTGGTGTTTGTGTGTGTAGGGCATAGTGGTGAGTTGTGAGAGAGTGTACTTAGTTGTTGTTGGTGTTACCCGAGGCATAAAGGTCAAGCCTTGTGTACCATTTGTCGAATTAAGAATGGCGTACCCAAGGCAAACAAAAGCCAAAAAAAAAACAAATTTTTTGAATTCGCCTTGTATGCCTTGGGTACCCTCCAAAGTGTTGTGGAATGGCCCACATAGGGTTATAAGGTGTTGTTTGTGTGTGTGGGGTATGGGGGTGAGGTCTGAGAGAGCGTACTTGGTTGTTGTGGTTGGTACCCAAGGCATAAAAGTCAAGCCTTGTGTACCGTTTGTCTAATTAATCATGGGGTGCCCAAGGCAAAAAAAAGCCAAAAAAAAACAGGTTCTTTTTATTGGCCTTGTATACCTTGGGTTCCCTCCAAAGTGTTGTCAAATAGCCCACATAGGGTTCTAAGGTTGTGTTTTTGTGTGGGGCATGGTAGTCAGGTGTGAGAGAGTGTACTTGGTTGTTGTGGGTGGTACCCGAGGCCTAAAAGTCAAGCCTTGTGTACATTTGTGTAATTAATCATGGGGTACCCAAATTAAGCCTTTGGTACCCATCATAGGGTACCCAAGGCTTATTTTGGGGTACCCAAAACAAACAAAATGCCAAAACAAAAACAGGTTCTTTGAATTGACCTTATAAGCCTTGGGTACCCTCCAAACTGTTAGGGAATGGCACACATAGGGTTGTAATGTGGTGTTTCTGTTTGTGGGGTATGATGGTGAGGTGTGAGAGAGTGTACTTGGGTGCTATGGGTGGTATCCATGGCATAAAAGTCAGGCCTTGTGTACCATTTGTCTAATTAAGCATGGGGTACCCAAGGCAAACAGAAGCCAAAAAAAAAACAGATTCTTTGAATTGGCCTTGTATGCCTTGGGTATTCTGTAAAGTGTTATGGAATGGCCCTCATAAGGTTATAAGGTGGTGTTTGTGTATGTAGGGCATGGTGGTGAGGTGTGAAAGAGTGTACTTGGTTGTTGTGGGTGGTACCCGAGGCATAAAAGTCAATCCTTGCGTTCCATTTGTCAAATTAAGCATGGGGTACCCAAATTAAGCGTTGGGTTCCCTTTACAGAATACCCAAGGCTTATTTTGGGGTACCCAAGGCAAACAAAAGCCAAAAAAAAAAACAGGTTCTTTGAATTGGCCTTTAATGCCTTGGGTACCAGCCAAAGTGTTGTGGAATGGCCCACATAGGGTTATAGGGTGGTGTTTGCGTGTGTGGGGTATGATGGTGAGGTGTGAGAGAGTGTACTTGGTTATTGTGGGTGGTACCCAAGGTATAAAAGTCAAGCCTCGTGTATCATTTCTCTAATTAACAATAGGGTACCCAAAATGAGCCTTGGCTAGCCTGTGAAGGGTACCCAACGCTTAATTTGGGTTACCCGAGGCAAAAAAATAGCCAAAAAAAAATAGGTTCTTTGTATTGGCCTTGTATGCCTTGGGTACCCTCCAACGTTTTGTGGAATGGCCCACGTTGGGTTACAATGTGGTGTTTCTGTGTGTGGCGTACGGTGGTGAGCTGTGAGATTGTGTCCTTAGTTGTTGTGGGTGGTACCCGAGGCAAAGTAGTCAACCCTTGTGTACCATATCTCTAATTAATCATGGGGTACCCACAGGGTACCCAACGCTTATTTTGGGGTACCCAAGGAAACAAAAAAGCCAAAAAATACAAGTTCTTTGAATTGGCCTTCTATGCCTTCGGTATCCTCCAAAATGTTGTGGAACGGCCCACATAGGGTTCTAAGGTGGTGTTTGTATGTGGGGGGCATGGGATTGAGGGGTGAGAGAGTGTACTTGGTTGTTGTGGGTGGTACCTGAGGCATAAAAGTCAAGCCTTGTATACCATTTGTCTAATTAATCTTTGGGTACCCAAGGCAAAAAAAAGACAAAAAAAACAGGTTCTTTGAATTGGCCTTGTATGCCTTGGGTACCCTCCAAAGTGTTGTGGAATGGCCCAAATAAGTTTATAAGGTGGTGTTTGTGTGTGTGGGGTATGGTGGTGAGGTGTGAGAGAGCGTACTTGGTTGTTGCGGGTGGTACCCGAGGCATAAAAATCAAGCCTTGTGTAACATTTGTCTAATTAATGGTGGAGTACCCAAATTAATCCTTGGTTACCCTTCATAGGGTACCCAAGGCAAATTTTGGGGTACCCAAAGGAAAGAAAAGCCAAAAAAAAAAACAGGTTCTTTGAATTGGCCTTGTATGGCTTGGGTAACCCTCCAAAGTGTTGTGGAATGGCTCACATAGGGTTATAAGGTGGTTTTTGTGTGTGTGGGGTATGGTGGTGAGGTGTGAGAGAGTGTACTTGGTTGTTTTGGGTGGTACCCGAGGCATAAAACTCAAGCCTTATGTACCGTTTGTCTAATTAATCATGGGGTACCGAAGGCAAACAAAAAGCCAAAAAAAAAAAACAGGTTTTTTGAATTAGCCTTGTATGTCGTGGGTACTGTCCAAATTGTTGTGGATTTGGCCCACATAGAGTTCTAAGGTGGTGTTTATGTGTGTGGGGCATGGTGGTGAGGTCTGAGAGAGTATACTTGGTTGTTGTAGGTGGTACCCGAGGAATTAAAGTCAAGCCTTGTGTACCATTTGTCTAATTAAGCATGGGGTACCCAAATTAAGCCTTGGGTACCCTTGACAGGGTAATAAAGGCTTCTTTGCGGTACCCAAGGCAAAAAAAAATCAAAAAAAAATAGGTTCTTTAAATTCGCCTTGTATGCGTTGGGTACCCTCCGAAGTGTTGTGGAATGGCCCACATAGGATTCTAAGGTGGTGTCTGTGTGTGTGGGGCATGGTGGTGTGGTGCGAGAGAGTTTACTTGGTTGTTGTGGGTGGTACCCAAGGCATAAAGGTCAAGCCTTGTGTACCATTTCATTAATTAATCCTGGGGTTCCCAAATTAAGCCCTGTGTACCCATGACAGGGTACCCAAGGCTTATTTTGGGGTACCCAAGGCAAACAAACAAAAGCTAAAAAAAAAAACAAGTTCTTTGAATTGGCCTTGTATGCCTTGGGTACCCTCCAAAGTGTTGTGGAACACGCACATAGGGTTACAAGGTGGTGTTTGTGTGTGTGGGGTATGTTGGTGACGTGTGAGAGAGTGTTCTTCGTTGGTGTTGGTGCTACCCGAGGCATAAAAGTCAAGCCTTGCATACCATTTCTCTAATTAATAATGTCGAACCCAAATTAAGCCTTGGGTACCCATGGCTTAGTTTGGGGTACCCAAGGCAAAAAAAGCCAAAAAAGAAACAGGTTCTTTGAATTGGCCTTGTATGCCTTGGGTACCGTCTAAAGTGTTGTGGAATGCCCCACATAGGGTTCTCAGGTGGTGTTTGGGTGTGTGGGGCGTGGTGGGGAGGTGTGAGAGAGTCTACTTGGTTGTTGTGGGTGGTACCCGAGGCATAAAAGTCAAGCCTTTTGTTCCATTTCTATAATTAAAAATAAGGTAACCAAATTAAGCCTTGGGTAACCTATATAGGGTACCCAAGGCTTCTTTTCGGGTACCCAAAGAAAAAAAAGCCAAAAAAAAAAAAAGGTTCTTTGAACTGGCCTTGTATGCCTTGGTTACCCTACAAAGTGTTGGGGAATGGAGATTGTGTTTGTGTATGGGGGGCAGGGTGGTGAGGTGTGAGAGAGTGTACTTGGTAGTTGTGGGTGGTACTCGAGGCATAAATATCAAGCCTTGTGTACCCTTTCTCTAATTAATAATGGGGTATACAAAATATGCCTTGGGCAGGGTACCCAAGGCTTATTTTGGGATACCCAAGGCAAAAGAGAGCCAAAAAAAAACAGCTTCTTTGTGTTGGCTTTGTATGCCTTGCGTACCCTCCAAAGTGTTGTGGAATGGCCCATATAGGGTTTTAAGGTGGTCTTTTTGTGTGTGGGGCATGGCGGTCAGGTGTGAGAGAGTGTACTTGGTTGTTGTGGGTGGTATCCTAGGCATAAAAGTCAATCCGTGTGTCCCATTTTTCTAATTAAGCACGGGGTACCCAAGGCTGATTTTGGTGTACCGAAGGCAAAAAAAATACAAAAACAAAACGGGTTTTTGAATTGGCCTTGTATGCCTTGGGTACCCTCCAATGTTTTGTGGAATGGCCCACATAGGGTTATAATGTGGTGTTTTTGTGTGTGGCGTACGGTGGTGAGGTGTGAGATTGTGTACTTGGTTGTTGTGGATGGTACCCGAGGCATAATAGTCAAGCCTTGTGTACCAAATGTCTAATTAATCACAGGGTACCCAACGCTTATTTTGGGGTACCCAAGGCAAAAAAAGAGCCAAAATAATACAAGTTCTTTGAATTGGCCTTCTATGCCTTTGGTATCCTCCAACTTTTTGTGGAATCTCCCACATAGGGTTCTAAGGTGGTGTTTGTATGTGGGGAGCATGGGGGTAAGGGGTGAGAGAGTGCACTTGGTTGTTGTGGGTGGTACCGGAGGTATAAAAGTCAAACCTTGTGTACCATCTGTCTAATTAATCATGGGGTACCCAAAATAAGCCTTTGGACCCCTGGGAAGGGTACCAAAGTCTTATTTTGGCGTACCCAAGGCAATAAAAAGACAAAAAAAAAACAGGTTCTTTGAATTGGCCTTGTATGCCCTGGGTACCCTCCAAAGTGTTGTGGATTGGCCCAAATAAGCTTATAAGGTGGTGTTTGTGTGTGTGGGGTATGGTGGTGAGGTAAGAGAGAGTGTTCTTGGTTGTTGTGGGTGATACCCAAGGCAAAACAGTCAAGCCTTGTGTACCATTTCTCTAATTAAGCATGGGGTACCCCAAATAAGCTTTGGGTACCCTGTAAAGAGTACCCAAGGCAAACCAAATCCAAAAAAAAAAAAAGGTTCTTTGAATTGCCCTTTTATGCCTTGGGTACCCTCCAAAGTGTTGTGGAACGGCCCACATAGGGTTTAAAGGTGGTGTTTGTCTGTGTGGGGCATGGTGGTGAGCTGTGAGAGAGTGTACTTCGTTGTAGTGGGTGGTACTCGTGACACAAAAGTCAAGACTTTTGTACCATATTACTAATAAAGCATGGGATACCCAAATTAAGCCTTGGGTACCCTTATGAAGGGTACCCAAGGCTTATTTTGGAGTACCCAAGGCCAAAAAAAGGCCAAAACAAAATAGGTACTTTGAATTGGCCTTGTATACCTTGGGTACCCTCCAAAGTGTTGTGGAATGGCCCACATAGTGTTCTAAGGAGGTGTTTGTGTGTGTGGTGCATGGTGGTGAGGTGTGATAGAGTGTACTCGGTTGTTGTGGTGGTACCCGAAGCATAAAAGTCAAGCCTTGTGTACCATTTCTCTAATAAATCATTGGGTACCCAAGTTAAGGCTTAGGTACCCTTAACAGGGTACCCAAGGCTTATTTTAGGGTACCCAAAGAAAAAAAAGCCAAAAAAAAAAGGTTTTTTGAATTGGCCTTGTATGCCTTGGGTACCCTCCAAAGTGTTATGGAATGGAGGTGGTGTTTGTGTGTGTGGGGCAAGGTGGTGAGATGTGAGATAGTATACTTGGTTGTTGTGGGTGGTACTCGAGGCATAAAAGTCAAGCCTTCTGCACCATTTGTCTAATTAAGCATGAGGTACCCAAATTAAACCTTGGGTATCCTTTCCAGGGTACCCAAGGCTTATTTTGGGTACCCAAGGCAAACAAATGCCAAAAACAAAACAGGTACTTTGAATTGACCTTGTATGCCTTGGGTACCCTCCAAAGTGTTGTGGAATGGCCAACATAGGGTCATAAGGTGGTGTTTGTTTGTGTGAGGTATGGTGGTAAGGTGTGAGAGAGTGAACTTGGTTGTTCTAGGTGGTACCCGAGGCATAAAATTCAAGCCTTGTGTACCATTTCTTTAATTAATAATCGGGTACCAAAATTTAGCCTTGGGTACCGTTCATAGGGTACCCAAGGCTTAGTTTGGGGTACCCAAGGCAAACAAAAAGCCAAAAATAAAATGGTTCTTTGAATCGGCCCTGTATGCCATGGGTACCCTCCAAAGTGTTGTGGAATGGCCCACGTAGGGTTCTAAGGTGGTGTTTGTGTGTGTGGGGTACGGTGGTGAGGTGTGAGAGTGTGCAGTGGGTTGTTGTGAGTGGTACCCGAGGCATATAAAAGTTAAGCCTTCTGTACCATTTCTGTAATTAATATTGTGGTACCCAAATTAAGCCTTTGGTACCCTTCACAGGGTACCCAAGGCTAATTTTGGGGGACCCAAGGCAAAAAAAAGCCAAAAAAAAAAATGTTCTTTGTATTGGCATTAAATGGCTTGGGTACCCTCCAAAGTGTTGTGGAATGACCCACATAGGTTCGAAGGTGGTGTTTGTAAGTGTGGGGCAGGGTGGTGACGTGTAAGAGAGTGTACTTGGTTGTTGTGGGTGGTACCCGAGGAATAAAATTCAAGCCTTGTGTACCATTTCTCTAATTAATGAAGGGGTACCTAAGGCAAAAAAAAGCCAAAATAAAAAGGTTCTTTGAATTGGCCTTCTATGCCTTGGGTACCCTCCAAAGTGTTGTGGAATTGAGGTTGTGTTTGTGTGTGGGGCTTGGTGGTGAGGTGTGAGAGAGTGTACTTGGTTATTGTGGGAGGTACTCGAGGCATAAAAGTCAAGCCTTGTGTACCATTTCTCTAATTAATCAGGGAGTTCCCAAATTAAGCCTTGGGTGCCCTTCACAGCGTACCCAAGGATTATTTTTCGGTACCCAAGGCAAACAAAAGCCAAAGAAAAAAAGGTTCTTTGAATTGGCCTTGTATGGCTTGGGTACCATCCAAAGTATTGTGGAATGGACCGCATAGGGTTATAAGCTGGTGTTTGTGTGTGTGGGGTATGGTGGTGAGGACTGAGAGAGTGCACTTGCTTGTTGTGGGTGGTACCCGAGGCAAAAAAGTCAAGCCTTTTGAACCATTTCTCTAATTAATAATGGGGTACCAAAATTTTTCCTTGGGTACCCAATGTAGGGTACCCAAGGCTTATTTTTAGGTACCCAAGGCCCAAAAAAGCCAAAAAAAAACAGGTGCTTTGTATTGGACTTGTATGCCTTGGGTACCCTCCAAAGTGTTGTGGAATGGCCCAAATAGGGTTCTAAGTTTATGTTTGTGTGTGTGAGGCATGGTGGTGAGGTTTAAGAGAGTGTGCTTGGTTGTTGTGGGTGGTACCCGAGGCATAAAAGTCATGCCTTGTGTACCATTTGTCTAATTAAGCATGGGTTACCCAAATTAAGCATTGGGTACCCTTCACATGGGACCCAAGGCTTATTCTCATGTACCCGAGGCAAACAAACGCCAAAAAAAAAAACAGGTTCTTTGTGTTGGCCTTGTATGCCATGGCTACCCTCCAAAGTGTTGTGAAATGGCCCACATAGGGTTCTAAGGTTGTTTTTGTGTGTGTGGGGAATGGTGGTGAGGTGTGAGACAGTGTACTTGGTTGTTATGGTTGGTACCCGAGGCATAAAAGTCAAGCATTGTGTACCATTTGTCTAATTAATCAAGAGGTACCCAAATTAGGCCTACGGTACCCAAGGCTTATTTTGGGGTACCCAAGGCAAAAAAAAAGCCAAAAAAGAAACAGGTTCTTTGAAATGGCCTTGTATGCCTTCGGTACCCTCCAAAGTGTTGTGAAATACCCACATAGGGTTCTAAGGTGGTGTTTGTGTGTGTGTGGTGCATGGTTGTGAGGTGCGTGAGAGAGTGTACTTCGTTATTGTGGGTGGTACCCGAGGCATAAAAGTCAAGCCTTGTGTACCGTTTGTCTAATTAAGCAAGGGGTACCGAAATTAGGCCTTGGGTACCCTTGACAGGGTATTCAAGGCTTATTTTGGGGTACCCAAGGCCAAAAAAAAAATCAGGTTCTTTGAATTGACATTTTAAGCCTTGGGTACCCTCCAAATTGTTTTGGAATGGCCCAAATAGGGTTCTAACGTGGTGTTTGTGTGTGTGGGGCATGGTGGTGAGGTGTGAGAGAGTGTACTTGGTTGTTGTGGGTGGTACCTGAGGCATAAAATTCAAGCCTTTTATACCATTTGTCTAAGTAAGCATGGGGTACCCAAGGCAAAACAAAGGCAAAAAAAAAAACTGGTTCTTTGAATTGGCCTTTTATGCCTTAGGTACCCGCCAAAGTTTGTGGAATGGCCCACATATGGTTATAAGGTGGTGTTTGTGTCTGTGGGGCATGGTGGTGAGGTGTGAGAGAGTTTACTTGGTTGTTGTGGGTGTACCCGAGGAATAAAAGTCAAACCTTGTGTATGATTTGTCTAATTAAGCACGGGGTACCCAAATTAAGCCTTGGGTACCGTTCACAGGTCACCCAAGGCATATTTTGGGGTCCCCAAGGCAAACAAAAAACCAACAAAAAAATAGGTTCGTTGAATAAGCCTCGTAAGCCTTGGGTACCTTCCAAAGTTTTGTGGAATGGCTCACATAAGGTTCTAAGGTGGTGTTTGTGTGTGTGGGGCATGGTGGTGAGGTGTGAGAGAGTTTACTTGGTTGTCGTGGGTTGTACCCGCGGAATAAAAGTCAATCCTTGTGCACCATTTGTCTAATTAAGCGGGGGCTACCCAAGGCAAAAAACAAAGCCAAAAAAAAAAAGCAGGTTCTTTGAATTGACCTTGTATGCCTTGGGTACCCTCCAAATTGTTGTGGAATTGCCCACATCGGGTTCTAAGGTGGTGTTTGTTTCTGTGGTGCACGGTTGTTTGGTGTGAGAGAGTGTACTTGGTTGTTGTGGGTGGTACCCGAGCCATAAAAGTCAAGCCTTGTGTACCATTTGTTTAATTAATCATGGGGTACCCAAGGCAAAAAAATTAAAAAAAAAACAGGTTCTTTCAATTCGCCTTGTATGCCTTGGGTACCCTCCTAAGTGTTGTGGAATGGCCCACATAGGGTTATAAGGTGGTGTTTATATGTGTGAGGTATCGTGGTTAGGTGTGAAAGAGTGTACTTGGTTGTTATGGGTGGTACCCGAGGCATAAAAGTCAAGCCTTGTGTATCATTTGTTTAATTAATCATTGGGTACCCTAATTAAGCCATGAGTACCTTTCACAGGGTGCCCAAGGCAAACAAAAGCCAAAAAAAAAAGACAGGCTCTTTGAATTTGCCTTGTATGCCTTGGGTATCCTCCAAAGTGTTGTGTAAATGCCCACATAGGGTTCTAAGGTGGTGTTTGTGTGTGTGGGGCATGGTGGTGAGGTGTGAGAGAGTGTACTTGGTTGTTATGGGTGGTTCCCGAGGCATAAAAGTCAAGCATTGTGTACCATTTGTCTAATTAACAATGCGGTACCCAAATTAAGCCTTAGGTACCCTTCATAGGGCACCCAAGGCCTATTTTGTGGTATCCAAGTCAAAAAAAAGCCAAAAACAAAACAAGTTCTTTGAATTCGCCTTGTATGCCTTGGGTACCCTCCAAATTGTTGTGGAATGGCCCACATAGGGTTCAAAGGTGGTGTTTCTGTATGTGAGCATGGTGGTGAGGTGTGAGAGAGTGTACATGGTTGTTGTGGGTGGTACCCGAGGCATAAAAATCAAGCCTTGGGTACCATTTGTATAATTAAGAATGAGGTACACCAATTAAGCATTGGTTGCCCTTGACAGGGTACCCAAAGCTTATTTTTTTTTACCAAAGGCAAACAAAAAACCAAAAAAAAAACAGGTTCTTTGAATTAGCCTTGTATTCCTTGGGTAGCACCCAAATTCTCGTAGAATAGCTCACGTAGGGTTCTAAGGTGATGTTTGTGTGTGTGGGGCGTGGTGGTGAGGTGTGAGAGAGTGTACTTGGTTGTTGTGGGTG
>JAUPMG010050118.1:0-13929 GCA_031762675.1 Pachysandra terminalis | reverse complement strand
CTGAAAATGCCTATGTGTGGAGCTTGACCCAAATTAATCAAGCTTTCTTGATGTATGCAATGCGGGTTAGAAAGTTGTTTTGGGTCAAGCTCTATGAAACCCAACCTGATGAATGAAAATTTCATTCATTAGGTTGGCTCCTTGGTTGTTTGGTTCGGGGCGGAGCGTTGGGCGCCGACACCAGGGACAAAGGTCGCCTAGCCGTAGGCCTACAAGACTCCTAGAGCGTAAGGCTTGCCACCCGGGACCAAGGTCGCCCGTTTGCCAGCTTACAAAGCTCCCTAGATATGTGAAAATGGGTTGTGATTATGCAATATGTTAGTGAATTCAAGCACACAATACAATTAAGCCCATCCATTCAAATGAACCATAATCATTAGAGCAAATTGAACCACATGTATAAAATGAATTGAACCACTGGAATTCAAATTGAACCAAACCAAATCAAGCCAAATAGCACAATTAAACCAAGGCAAATATATGAAATTGAACAAAAAATCATGCCAAGTCAATCAAATCATAAGAGAGCACAAATCAAATCAAAACAAAAAATAAATAAATAAATAACATAAAAAACCTAAATTGGCCAAACAAAATTGAATCGTGGCTCAAACCCGCAAGTCCCCAGTGAAGTCGCCAGTTGTGATCACCCCCGGGTCGGGTGGACTCTAGGTCGAACGGGTTGAAATGGAGTTGCCACCATCCATTGAGTTTGGGTGTGAATGGTCAACCGGTTTGATTGATTGATTACGAAATTGAACCGAAATTGTGAAATTAGATTGGTCTAACCAGATTCCGGTAAGGGGGTTTATTTGAGAGGACGGGAAGGTGTTAGGCACCCGTCCTCTCCCGGTTCAACCGGTTACCCAGTTCAAAAAATGTTTGGCCAATTTGCTCAAATTTAAAACAAAACCAAAATAAAAAAAAAATCTAATAAAATCCTACACTTAAAATTGTGCAAAATAAAGAATACACCTAAACATTCATTGAAAATTCATTCAAATAAATATGACAAAAATCATACATTAATCAAATTAACCACAAAATTACATTCACAACATGCTTTTAATTTCTACATTCGTGATAAGATGAAAAGAAAGATAAAATAAAATAAAGTAAAATACCTGTGGCTGCAGGCGATCTCTTATGTGATGATCTCTGCTTTGAAAAACTTGATGCAACTTGGCGTGAGATTGAAGTGAAAACGAAAAAATAAATTTTAAAAAGCTAAAACACCAACCAAACAGGGCCTTGGGTTCAGATTTTAATTTGGGTCTTTTTTTTTTTTGGTTATTTTGCTTTCATTTAGTGGGGGATTTGTAATTTGTTTTTTTGTTTTTTTTTTGTTTACAAAGAAGAAGACGGAGAACAGGGGAGGGGAAGAAGAAGAAGGGAAGAAAGGAGAAGACAAAGAAGGAGAGGGGGTGAAAGAAGAAGAAAGGAAGAGAGGGTGATTGTGTGGTGAAAAACAGAGAGAGAGAGAGAGAGAGAGAGAGAGAGAGAGAATAGGGTGGTTGTGCGGTGGTGACAAAAACAAAGGGCGAGTGGAGGTGATGTGGTTTTTCCTCGGGGAAGAAGGTCGTGTGAGCCGCAGGCGCCGTTGTAGTGGTTTAGGTGAGCAATGCGGCGGGGAGATGGTGGTGTTGTGGCAGTGCAGCAACGAGAGCGGAAGAAGAGAGAGATGGAACGGGATTGAACGATGAAGTGGTGTTGATGCTAATGGACTGACGGTGGTCAATTGACGAGGGGGGACCTAGCTGCTGCTGTGAACAGCAACAATAGCAGCGGGGTAGAGGAAGAATGAACAGGTTTTTTGAATTCGGTTTGGATGAAGGATCTGTCGGATTTAATGGTGGTCGATTGAAGATACCAAAAAAATGGGGATGCCGGAATGAGCTATGAGACGGAGAGAGAAAGTTCCTTTTCTTCGTTGGTTTTCTTCCCCTGTTACTTCTCTTTTGGCTTTCTTAAATAGAAGAGGAGAAAAAGATTGAAGATACAAAGAAACCAAAAAAGAAAGGGAGGGAGAGAGAGAGAGAGAGAGAGAGAGAGAGAGAACAAGGAGAGAGAGAGAGCACAAGGATGCTCTATCTCGTGAATTTAGAAGTTTATCTCATTTTTTCCTTTTAAATTTTCATTGAATTTTAAAAAATTTCTTGAATTTAGAAACCTCTCCTTTTGATTTGTTTGAGAATAGAAGCTCTCTTTTTAGTTTGAATTTAAAAGCTTTTATTTTTATTTTTAGGGGATTTGCCACATGGCAACTTCTAAAATAATTGTTATTTATTTCTTGAAATTTGGCACATGAAAAATATTCTCTCAATTATTTTAGTTCAAATTTCCTCCCTAAAATGTTCTTTTATTATTTTTTACCCCATTATATTTTTTTGTCCTTTTTTGATAATTTTAAAATACCAAAAATGACCCTTCGACTCCCAACTAAGAATTTTACAAAATCGCAGTTGTTTTGAAGGTGTTTTAGTGTGGAATCCAAATTTGATGTCGGAGAAATATTTTGACCCTCGGATTTAGCTGTTTGGCCCAAATGACCGAATCAGGGGCAAAACTGTCATTTTTTTGACGAACTTCAAATTAGCCCAAGATTGTACTCATTGGGGAGCATTTTAGTGTAGGAATTTAAATTTGAGGTTGAAAATGGATTTAAGACTAAGATGAATCAGGTGGGGTCTACCAGGGGTATTTTGGTCATTTCACATGATTTTGGGGATTTTTAGAGAAAATTGACAATGTGATTTGGGGTTGTTCGGAGGTGGATTGGGAGATAGGAAAAAGCCAAGCTCAAGCCTCCAGGAGCTGCAAGGATCAAAAGAAACTCACTCTCGTGCAAATTGGGGTGTCTACAACCTCTGTTTATAACCTATAGTTTTAATTTATTAATTACTCTAGGTTATAGTATTTATTAGCTTTTAAATTATGACTTAAATGTTCTTAAAATATCTTAGCTACACATTATAACTTAAAGAGTTATGATTGTGTGTGAAGCATTTTAATTTCCCATTGTGCAACCCACCAATCACAAGCAGTCAAAGTCAAAGGTGTAACTATATTACTAAAATTTTAAATTACCCCTACATTTTAAATAAATTATGAATTAATCCTTATAAAAGTTCAGGTTATTACAAATACACACTTAGGCAAGTCATCACTCTTTAAATATACATAATCAGGCAATCATAAGAGAATACAATATAAACAAGAAAAGCAGGATGAGTGCACAAATTGTAAGGAAATACACAAACCACATATCAATATAATGAAATATCACTAATTAATACCAACCACTCAAGTACATGGGTCAGCGCTCACAAGGCGACTCACGAAGTCAAAGTCTATGCATAGACTTGCACAAACAGGGAAAGGAACCATCGGATGGGTTCGAGGCTATTCACACAAGTTTCCAAAGGAACTCATACTACTAGGCTAACTCAAGTCAGACTAGACTTAGGTATGATAGGTCACATTGGTTGGGCAAGTGCACTAACTCCAAAAGTGTGTTAGAACACTAGGATAAGGGTATCACAAATGTCCAAGGTAAAAACCCAGACAAAGGGTGGAAATAGGGTCTCGGCGAGGTGCTCGACGAACCGAGGAGGGTTTGGCGTCGGTTCGGCGGGGTCTTCAGTGCCCCGAAATGGTCTTGGCGACCCTTCCAGTGACCTGAAAATGCTGACTGTCATTCGGCTGGCTAGCTCGGCGAACCGAGGTGGTCGCTGAGGGGTCTCGGTGGTCTCTTCGGTGGACCAAGGAGGTCGCCGAAGGTCGAACCAGGTATATTCAATGTCTCGGTGTCTTCGGAAAACCGAGGAGGTTGTTGAAGTGTCTCAGTGGCGTAGTTTGGCAAACTGAGATGGTCGCCGAAGCACGGGTTCGGGCAAATCCGAAGTCGCGTTTGGGTGGGATTTCACCCAAAGCTCACAAACACCCTAATGGGGCTTCGAAATGGCTCCTTGGCCAATGGACATAGGTCTACATGGAGATCCACTAATTCTCCATTAGTCTAAACCCTAGAAAGTCGAAAATCCACAATCCGGGTTGCAAAGGTCATCTACAATTGATGAACACACTAGGGCATGGGAATTGATCCCTAAATCAACAAATCCAACCACAACTCATGGGGGAAGGGAGAATACATCACAAGCGTTCTTCCCCTATGCTCAAAATTATGAAATAAAAGTAAATACGGGAGACATCGAAAGAATACTCAACTTGGGGCGTTGCCGAGTCGCGTCCGGAGTTGTTCCACCATGCCGGGTTGAGTCTGAGTCAATCCGCTGCGCATCCGGGGAATCGGGGTCTTCCTCCTTCTTCTCCTAGAGCTCCAAGAGGAAATGAGGGAAAGAGAGAAATGAGGGAGAAATGGGTTCAAGGATCCTATTTATAGGCTAAGGGCAAACTTGTAAATAAAGTTAACCAGAAGGGCAAAACCGGGTTTCTAGCTCTATCATTTTCAATTAACTACCTAGTTAACTTATGATTGTGAGATTAGGTTTAGGGTTAGCAAATGCGTCTACCAAGTTGTTAAACTAATTATTATCTTGCTAAATGATTTTATTTCTTATTTAACTGCTAAGTTCAGTTATCTGACCCGTATTACTTCTTAAGTCTATCTGGTTAACCTGATCAGTTTTAAGTGACTCAAGTGTTTCTAAAACATTTTAAAAGATTAAGAATCTAATGAGTTTTAATACAAATTTATTAATGAGATTAATTACTAGTCTATCAAATTACTATTTTACCCTTAAGGTGTTTAAGTTATGGTTTTAGGTTTTATTCAGGTTGTTACACACAGTCCCCAAGGTATACACCGAGTACCATCTGGGTCACAAGGACAAAGTTGGAGTTGACAACATCCTCATATCAGCAACCCCCAAAGTATACCATACCTAGGTCATACTGAGTCACACAAACAAAGTTTGGCTTATGATATGAACAACCTATAGCCCCCCAAGCCTTCTTGCTCAGGTCATACAAACAAAGTTGGCTACGGCCTTCTTCTCCTCTGTCATTGCCTTCATCATTCATAGTCTCCCTCAACCCCCAAGGCATAATCTGGGTCACACAGAAAAAGTTAGATTTTCAGGTATTCTACATGATAAGCACAATACAGAGCTTCAAGTGGTCTATTGGGTTTCCTCACTCCCAACCTTCTCCATAAGATTTTTATCTTATTTCACATGCATCATATCAGATTCTCATTGCATTCAAAACAATATCATAGCAATGCAGGTAGTTCATCATAAGTTGTTCACATCATTAGACAACATACATAACACATATTAGGCTACTTCAAGTATATACAATACAAATATCACCAAAGCATACACATCAATCATAACATCATCTAAACATTCTTATATCGTGCTCATAAAGGTTTATAATAAGTTTAATATACTAATCCCCTTCATTTTGAGAATTTCACATCATTAGACAACACACATAACACATATCAGGCTACTTTAAGTACATACAATACAAATATCACCAAAGCATACACATTAATCATAACATCATCTAAACATTCTTATATCGTGCCCATTAAGGTTTATAATAAGTTTAATATACTAATCCCCTTCATTTTGAGAATTTCACATTATGATCAAGGCTTTCATAGGTCTAATTGTAGTGACCCCGAATCTAAATCATAATTGATTGATTAAATCCTATTTATGATCTCAATAAACCATAGGATTTAATTGTAAGAGAATTAGATGATTATGACTGATTTGCAATTAAGGTGAAATAATGGAGAACTTATGAGATTTGTGAATTTCAGGAGAATTGGGCTTGGGACCCAAGGTATGAGATGGACCGGAGTATGGGTTGGTCGTTTGGCCCATGAAGTGGAGGTAAGGCTATTTTAGTCCTTTCATTGAATTTGAATTCAGCAAATTCGGTAGAGGGAAAGTTTCCCCAACAACCTCTGCCGTTCCAAATAGGGATGACGGTGATAGGAAACTCCCCACTTTGGCTTGCACGATCAAAAGAAAGGAAAGGGAGGGAAAGAGAATTTCTGGTTTTGTTGAAGAAGAGAAAAGAAAGTAGGAGAAAAGAAGAAAGAAGAATGGGAGAAGAAGGAAAAGAGGCTAAGGAGGAAGCTTGGGCATCATCCATTGCTTAGAAATCTGCAGAAACTTGAGGTAGGGATTTTCATGGTTTCTACGATAGCTACATTCATAGGAATATGACAAACTTATTAGGATGAGCATCTAGATTCTTTGTTTTGCATGAAATTTATGTTGATCCATGTGTTAGATTGATTTATGTGTTTAAACTATTATGTGATGATGATATTAGTATATGGATGTGGATCATGTGATTTATGCTAAGATCTAATATGTGAATCAATGTTTAGATGTTATGTGTGATGTGTAACATGTTAGTAGTAATGAATGGATGTGTAAGTATAGATTTTGATGAGAAAAGTGTGTTTTCGGATTTGAAAGAGGTTGGGCACGAAGCCATAAAATTTTCATATATTTCTAGGCTAATACGAACCTCAACAGGTACCTCAGTCCGAACGCGCCAACCTGTGCTTGTGAGTGATGCTAGATGCAATCACTAGTAGTGAGGTTTTAAGAGTGACTCTAGATGAGTTCACAGTGTGATGAGTGTGGAATGATCCTAGAGTGATCATGGTTGGATTTCAGAACTCTTTAGATCAGAGGGTCTATTGTGATTAAGATGGTAGTTCTTGCCTTTGGGTTGTATCCCCTGAAAGGAAGATTGTGTTTTTCTACCTTGGGTAGTATCCCTTAAAAGAAAAGGTAAGATGGTGGTTTATACCATTGGGTTAGCATCCCTTGAAAAGAAATGGTGAGATGTTGTATTCCTACCTTTGGGTTGTATCCCTTGAAAGGAAGATGGTGGTTTTCTACTTTACGTTAGCATTCTCTGAAAGAAATGATAAATGAGATTTTAGTACTCTTTATATAAGAGGATCTTATGTGGTTGATTAAACACATTCCTGGGACCATGTTTCCTAGAAGATATGTGGGATTGATTCTATGGTTGGGCTTGGCCTAACACCCCTTGTGCATTTATTTCATCATTTCAACTCATCATAAGCATTTGCATCATAACTTCATACTTCATTGCATTCTTGATCGTGAGTGTCATCTCATCAATTGTGTGCTCATATTGTATTCATTTGCATGAATTCCATGATTGTGTGTGATGTATGTTGCTGATTGAGTTGTGGTGTCATGTATGTTGTTGATTGAGTTGTGGTGTGATATGTGGTTTGTTGAATTGATTGTTGTGTGTGAAGTGAATGGTAGATGAAAATGAGGAAAGTTACAGTATAAAATGAATCATGAGAGATGATGTGTATCATGACAGAGTTCGTGAAGATATTGGTGTTTAAGCAGCTAGTTTATATTTCTAGTTGTGGTGGTATATGATTGAGTATAATGAGATGACAATGATGTGAGTTATGACTTGTGGATACTATGTTTATGGTTGTGATGATATGTGATTGAGTATAAAGACATGGCAGTAATGAGATTGATGATATGTGAATATTGTGATATTGATTTAAAGACTGTAATGATTACATGATTGAGGTTATAAGTGTTTAGTATGGCTTGAATGAATTAATGTGATTTATTATATGGCTATAAAGGTAGTTGTTGTAGATTCTTTGGATTTTTCCTATTGAGCCTTCAAGATCAACCCTATATTGAAACAAGTGAACCTCTAGATTGAAGATGGATCTGGAAGGGAGAATGCTAGCTTGATGTGATTTGAGACTTTATGAACTTTGCTACTTTGAATTATTGATTTGTTATTTGTGTTTTGACCCCAAGTGGGCAAGGATGATGTAATTTTATTTTGTTGGATTATTTCATGTTAGATGGATTGGTAAGATTTTAAATTATTGAGACTTTCGCTAAATATAGTTATGCTCTGTTAGACCACAAGTTGATTTGATTGGTTTGGCTGCATCCATAGGTTGGATCCGAAGGTCATTTCCTTGGAGATCCTCGAGATTACATATCTCAGATTCGGGGTGTGACACTAATAATGGGGTTTAGGTAGGTCAAAACATGTAATTCAATCCTAACAGCCTGGAAACTCTTCCCACATATCTAACTCTACATTATACAAGTGTCCAATAGGTCAAACTATCAAAAAGTAATCAAAATAGTGTTCAGTCACGTAGTCAGTCAAGTACTCGGTTAGCTGAAGCTTAGGAAAGTGTGCCAATGTTTCTAAAAATTCGTATATAGGTTGGGAAGGGTCTAATGAACTTAAAACTGGTCAAAACTCACTAAATCAATTATTTTTAGTATGGTGCTCGGCTGGCCGAGGGCTTCGGTCCCTTTTCCAGTAGTTTTGGGGTTTTTTCGGTCTGGTGGTCGGCTAGCCAAGGGGTAGGCCGAAGGGTGATTTTCTGGGTTTTCAGCTTTGACGTAGATTGAGTATTTTGGCCATAACTTTTGATATACTTATCAGAATCACCTCAAATTTGAAATATTGTGTTCCTAATGGACAGGGAAATCATAAAAAAAAATGTAAAATAAATTATGTAATTATGTTCTCATTAATTCTTTAATCAATACTTCAGAACTTAATAAATTCTCAATTCTAGTTCTTTTTGGTCTCTTAACATATAGTGATGGTTTCTCTATCTTTATCAAATATTTATTACTGGGTTTTATATATAAGAACATGAGGAAGGGTTTAAAAATCATACACAAGAATTCTTTCATATTATAACACATGCTTAGACTTAAATACACAAGAACTTGAAAGGGAAACTCACATGAACTACAGAATTTTGGTGTTGGTTTATCTTCTTTCTTAATCTTCTAGGCTTTTAGGGTTTAGAGGTGATAGATCTATTTTTCCAAAGTCTTCTCACGTTTTACTATCTTTTTATAGGTTTAAATTGACCTAAAATGCTGCTTTTTATAATATTAGGTGTTAGAAACAACCTATAGTCCTAGTACAACTAGTATGCTTCTATTTTAGGCTATTTGAGACTCCTAATCCTACTCTAACTCAAATTTTCTATAAGTTATTAATTAAAAACGAATTTTTTATATTTTAAGTCTAATTACTATCTTTTTCTTTACCCGGTACCATGTGCACTTGTGGTTTCATATAGATTTTTTCATCTAGGTTGCCATGACGAAATGTTGTCTTTACATCTAGCTGCTCTGGATTCAAGTCCTCTGTTGCCACAGTACTTAGAAAAAATCGGATGGTAGCCATTTTCACAACAGGAGAGAAAATTTCAGAGAAGTCGATACCTGGCTTTTGTTGAAAACCCTTCACAACTAATCTGGCCTTGTACCTTTTAAACCCGTCATTCTCTTCTTCAAGTCTGCTCTAAGGCCATCTTTCCTTTGGGCAACTTAATCAATTCCTATGTTTTGTTTGATGAGAGGGAGTCCAACTCATCACCCATTGCAGACTCCTACTTATTCCTTGCATTATCCTGCTTAGCTTCCTCAAAACATTCAGGTTCACCATTTTCAGTTAATAACAGATAGTTAAGAGAAGACAAATATCAAGCTGGAGTCATTCATTTGGTGATCCTAGATGACCTCCTTAAAGAATGAGAGGTCTCAGTATGTGAAACATGATTAAGAGAGGTATGAGCTTCTACCTCACAGTTTTCATCTAGTGATTCCAATACACCCCTTGGTTTATCTTCATCAATTTCCACATATTTCTCATCTATTGGACTTTCTACAAAAAAATCCTCTGTCTTTTGCATATGCATGAGATTTTCATTAAATGTGACATCTTTGCTGCTAATGACTTTTCAATTTTCTGGATCCTAAAATCAATAACCAAAGTCATTAATGCCATATCCAATGAAAATACATTTCCTAGACATAGAATCTATTGTATTTCTTTCATCTGCATTAATATGAACATAAAAGGTAAAATCAAATACTCTCAAGTGTGTTAGGTTTACCTCTTTTCCAGTCTAAGCCTCTTCTAGAAGTCCAAAGTCCAAAGCAACTGAAGGTCCTCTGTTAATTAGATATACTGCAGTATTGACTACATCTACCCAAAAATATTTAGGCTACCCAGCATCTATGTAGTGACCCTAACCGGAAAATAAATCTAATAAATTAATTTGGGATTATTTAAATGAATTAAAAAAGAATAATTGAAATCCAAGTTTAACTTGATTGTTTTATGCAGCCAATAGATGTAGAAACTATGATTTATTAATTTAAAAAGGATCATAATCAATTAGGATAACTCTATAATATAAATTGTATTGTTTTGATTGGATATATAAACTAATTACAAGGATGTTATGTGTTTTGATAGTTATAATGCAGAATTTGACTAATTGTAATTTAGAAGAAATTTGGGTAATGTTTGTAATTAATAGAAAGTGTAGAGGATATAATGTTTTAATTAAGTTAAATATATTAGGCTAAGATTTGATATAGTCGTATGAAGCATTAATTTGAAGTAAGGGTAGTTAGGTAATTTAAGTTAGAGTTAAATTAGCTAGATTTGGATTAGGAAGTTAAGGAGAGAGAAGGTTTCCTAATCAGAAGGTGTTTGAGTAAGGGAAGGCCTCGAATAAGAAAACCCATCCTTATCCATAATAGAAGGTGCTTATGAGAAAGGACTGAATGGATTGAGGAGAAGGTTTAGGAAGAGATTGATTCTAGAGGGAAGTTAAGAGAGGAACTAAATATTTGAATATAGAAGGGTGCGTGTGCTAGAAGGAGGGAGGTTTTAGGGTTGAGTTTTGAGAAAGAAAAAGAGAAGAAGAAAAGAGAGAGAAAAGAGAGGGAAGAGTGCTGAAACTAGAGACAGAGAAAGTGAAGAAAGAAGAATAAGGAGATATTCTACAGAAATTTGAGTTTCAGTAATAAGGTAGGTTGTCACGCGCCGAAACCTGTGACACAAATCCATGGAACGCAGATTGCCATATCATTCACAAGGTAATAAAAGCATTAAAGATCGCTCTCATTAAATACTCAAGAGTGTGGAAGGAAAAGAGATAAAATTACATATAATTCTGTGTGACTTCAGAAGAGTCACATGTCCCAACATAGTTACACAACATAATGAAATAAGACGTAATCCATACATCCAATAACTAGCCATGTTCAATAATTACCCAAGTTCATATCTACATAAAGTATTGGACTCTAATGAGGCAAGACTTCATCTAGTCCTTATCCACCCTCATCACCTCAACCTGCAATATAAGAAGTCGCGTGAGCTTGGAATGCCCAGTAAGTGACATAGCTGTCACCAATCCTCATAAAGCATTGTTAGTAAAAACTAGAAATCAGCAGATAGAGAAGTACGATAACGAGAAACTCACATCATAGAATGATACATGGATGAGATGAAGTATGCTATGAAGATGTGTCATTTAAATGTCCTACATGGTATGCTCAATTAATAGAACTCAAATGAATATACAATGTGATCAACCAAGCTAATATCTCATGTTAAGTGACCCTCATCATACATCAATATCAAGAACCAATTCAGGACATAGGTCACCAGGAACAGTCGGATACCTCTCTCTTCATTCGGGGTCGCTAACCCATGGTATAAAGGCCACCACTTGCTGATTTTATGGGAGTAGAGCCCCAAGGTGTATCCAACCTGATAGGACCTCGCAAGAATCCTACCCTTATTTTAATGGGACTCTCAACCCATAGGTATAGTCAACCTAACAGGTACCTCACATGGAATCCCACCTCCCGGGCTCACTTAACAATCCACATCAACCTAGCATGCATGGAATCATTATCTTAGGATTTTCAATGATAATTCCCTTTAGAAACTATCCATGCGCCCATACACGCGGATAATCAGTAGGAAACCATCATAAGCATCTTAACCAGTGTACAAACCAATCCAAACTAATCCCACATCATTAACTTAGGATTCTAATGATAATCCTCATCAAAAACTATCCACGTGCCCATACACGCGGATAATCTGCTGGAAACCATCATAAGTACCCTTTCACGAGTCAGTAGGATTTCCAGTGATAACACCATTCAAAAGCTACCTGTGCTCCCATACACACAGATAATCCGCCGAATGCCATCACAAGTATCCTAACTAATTCACACACTAAACCAAAACAATACCAAGAGTCCATGACTCCACTCACCACACAAAAGGAGTCAAAACCCCAATTCCCGGTCTGGTCGGCAGGCTAGTCGGTGGTGCTGGTGTTTACTGTGGAAATCAAAGTTGGTTCCCTGCAGGTGGGTCCAAGCCTATTGACCTCCCTTTGATCCCAATAGGCCACGTCCATACTCACTTGGCTCACACCACACCTCCAAACACCTAAATTCCTCAATAATATACCCCTGTCACCAGCCTGGCTGATGTGCCGGTGCCTGCCGACAGATATAATCTATGTATTTTCACTCCCTGTTGATAGCTTGGTCGGTGGACCGGTGCCTACAAACGGGTCTCGGGACAGCAGTCCCAGAATAGTTCTAAAAGTCCCCAAAAAGCCACGAAATCAATCTCATTCTCCTAATGCACATAGATCAAGCATAATCATTTAAATCATGAATCAAATTAATTAAAACACACGAATCATCGATTAATACGAATCAAAACGGAAAATCAAGCATTTCGACATAAATACACAAATCAAAAATCAAGCGGTTTTCCATGTCGAGTCATACAGAAAACGAGACTTACCTCTCTTATGCTGAGATCCTGATCTGGAGCTTCTTCTGTTCTCATCTCTTTTTCCTTTCCCTCTTTCTTCCTTCTTCCTTCTTCTTCTTCTCCACTTTAAGGGTCGGCTAGGGTTTGATCTCTAACCCTTCTCTCTTCCTCAACCTCTCATAAGAAACTCTCACAATGATTCTTACAAGATGGGGTGGTGAGGAAGATTGATATGGAAACCTTCCTTCCATCCCCTCACTTCCGATACCCCACACCCATGCACCTTCTTGAGTTATGTTTGAATTTCAAATCACAAATTACAATTAATACCCATAATGTATCTTACTTCCACTTAAATCCCCAAAACAGATATTTTATTTCAAAATCAATCCTAGTGTTCTAATCAGCCTATTAATCCTCATAATTAATTTATGAAAAATACCCAATAAATTTTATAAAATCCTTTTTATTATTATTAATAATTAGAAATAGGAATTAGTACGTTCAAATCATTACATAGGTCACAGTGGTTGCTCCTCATATTATTAATAATAATGTCCATGGGTGTGGGTGAGTGTATATATATGCCTAAGAGTGAGTGTATGTGATTATAAGTGTGTGTATGTGTGTATATATGCGTATATGTGTGCATCTAATTGATGTGATTGGAAACCAATCCAAAAATCAAATACCATTCGCAATAGGACAAATCCTTGTAGGATAGGGTTATTTTGAGGGTGTCGAACCTCAAGGACTGAAGGGTTAAGATTATAAAATTATCTAGATTAATTCTAATTTGATTGGGTAAAAAGATAAAAATGATAATTAACTCTAAAACTAAAGATAAAACTAAAACTAAAATAACATTGGTAAGAAGGATATGAAGGTTAAGATATTGATTTTACCTCTAACCTTATGAATAAGGATAACCACATGAATCAAGGGCATTCAATTATGTATGATAAGGATTTGTGTGGCTACAAGCTCACAACAATGTCGCCAAGAAAGTACCATGTTAAGGAACAAGTATAATGTGCCTACGGATAGCATGAACTGTATACACTACACTACTCTAAACTAAGGTTGTATAACAACTCATCTTCTTTAGACATGCACTACCAGCATGCAACCTTAATCATAGAATTTACATTATCATAAGGGATAAGTATAACCCATCTTCAGTAGTCACCGACTGTCCACCTACACTAACTAACTAATTTGCAGCACAACCTGTCTTCCCTAGGCATGGCCTATCAAATCCATCTTAATCATCAT
>JAUPMG010050107.1:0-13931 GCA_031762675.1 Pachysandra terminalis | reverse complement strand
AAATAATTAAATAAAATATAAATACACTATAATTCGAAGAATAGAAATAATTTTAAAAGGTTCAGGTCATTACACCCTCTTCGTAGAAATGCTAGGGAGGTTGAGATTAATGAGTTGATTGAGTTGTTTGTGCCCCTTGGTGAGGTGTTTGTGAGTTCTGAGTCGTTGGACCGGAGGGTTTGGACTCTGGATCCCAGGGGTGTTTTTTCTCGCTGTTTCTTCACCTTATGTAGATCTTATCGTTCCGGGCCTCCTTTTTTCGGCTCGATCCTTGTGGTAACCTCTTGTCCCTCCTAGAGTCAGAGCCTTTGTTTGGACTGCCTTGCTTTATCGGATTAATACTGCGGACATGCTTCAAAGAAGGAGAGGGTTTATAGCCCTTTCACCTCATATGTGCTTCTTATGTAGGATGACTGAGGAGTCGTTGGATCATTTATTTATACACTGTCCTATGACCCTGGAGATTTGGAGGTTCTTTATTCATAGTTTTGGGAGAGAGTGGGTGTTGTCAGAAGGTATTTGTCAGTTGTTCGCACAGTGGAGATTTTCGGGCTCATCAGCTAGGGGAGGGATTCGTGCTCAGTTGGTGTTTCCGGCTATTCTATGGCACATCTGGAAGGAGCGGAACTTGCAGATTTTTCAGTATAATTCTGCCTTGACATCAAGTGTGATTGAGGGATTATGGCTTTCTGGGCAGTCGTCAGGAGTCAGTTTGCAGACCTACTAGCGGCTGATATTGTGAGAGAGTGGTTCTCGATTTCGGTGGAGCTAGTGCGGTCCTCGGCCCCGCAGGTGCTTTGGGCCCCCTTGCGTGGAATGGGTCAGTTTGTTGTATGCGGGTTTTTCGCTGGATATATGCCAGATTCTTTTGGGGTGGGTGGTCTCTTCAGAGATTGCAGTAGGGCTTGCCTTCCGATTGGTGCGGGTACGGATGTGAGGGCCGAGATGATTGCATTGATTACAGGTTTGCACACATGGTAGAGCTCAGGGGTATCATAGCTTGGTGGTTAAGGGTGTTTTTGCTGCGGTTTGTGCATGGATGGAGTGATTCGCCTAATGTACATGGGAAGTGTCTTATTTGGTTTGACTGGTGTGGTCACTTATGGAGCCCTGGAACGTTTCGTTCCAGGTGGTGTCTAGAGGGGATATATAGTGGGTTGAAATTTTGGCTAGGAGGGGGGCGAGTAGAGAGTAGTTTTGTGTCGGGGTGGCATGGTTGGCTACTTTCTTTTTCTATTTTCTTGTATTTTCTGATTTTTGTTGTCTTGCTTGCTCTCCTCGTTTTAGTTTTTCGCTCAATCTTGGGAACTGTACTCTTTGTGTTTTCTTCTATTTTATATAATTTCATGACTTCTAAAAAAAAATAAAAAAAGAATGTTGGCAAGATCAGAATAGGCGGGGTGAGGTATAGTCTGAGAGACTCCCTCATCGTGAAAGGTAGCAGCACCAGGAATATCTTTGCCTACTTCTGAATGTGGATCATTAGCCGGCCCATTGCTAGACTCACCAATCCATTCAACAATAGGGATAGCTGGTTGGTTGACGGACAAGGGTTCCTTGATGGGAGGAACAACTGCTGTATTTCCTTGGGGAGAAATGGCTGATGTTACTCGGTCGGCACAATGGGTGGTAGGAGGAGGTATTGGAGAACTGGTCAAGGAAGGGTTTCCTTGAGATGAGGATCTACTGCGACTAGAAGTCCCATTGCGAGTAGAGAGCGAAAGATCCTTAGAAAGTATTTGGAGTTTCTCTCTGAGCTGTGAGTCTAAAAAAAAAAGGGGGATGGTTAAGAAAAATGGAATACAAGGAAAAAATGTATGCAAAGGAGGAAAAGAAAGGTAGAACCAGGTACCTCTGGATTTGGTTCACAAGAGTGTCAAGATGATGGTGTTTTTGCTTAACATCGGGTATAGAGGGAGTTGAGTAAGAACCTGGCATGGTTGAATCACATACAGACCGACCAGAGACAGGGGAAGAACGCAACCTATGGTTTGAAGTAGCAGTATTTTCCTCATCAACCAAAGAAATAGGGGTATGAGGTGCTTTCCTTGGCATGTTCCGGATCAAGGGACGACGCGGGGAAGGATGCAGAGGATTAGCTAAACTTGCTGCTTCCTGAATAGGCCTAGGATGGTCACTTGTTGGATCTAAAGTGAAAATAGAAAGAAAAATCTCGCTTGGAATATCTGGGGGCTCCCCAAGAGAAAGGTAGATTGGTTAAATAGGTAGGAGCACGAGGAATGTGCGCACTTATGGATAAGAAAGAAGCAGAATGTGGGCCCCCGTTCGGTAACTTTCAGAAAAGATTCTCTTGCCAGATATGGAGGGGATCAATGAGGGGACACCACGCCAATGTTCCCAAAGGAAGGCCTTAACGGTGTCTGAGATTCTCCATGAAGTACCCGAGGTACAAGAGATGTGGCTATTGGAGGAAAATTGGCTCTTGTCGAAACTCTTCTTATTAAAGCTGTCTGGGAGTCCCTTGTCGAAGGCCCATCGTCGGTTGATCCTTCGGTATTAGATTCATCCGTTATCTCGATCCCCTGCTGTGTTTGTTCACGGACTTGATGGGAATGCTTAGCTTGACAGGAAGGTCCAGTCGAATAGGAAGGCTCAGCTAAATGGGAAGGTTCAACCTGATCAAAGAATTAAAGGGAGGGATTTGAATACATATGAAGTTAGGTAAAGAAGGAATAACTAACAAAAGTACAAATGAGAAGAGGTATAGTGATGTACCCTAGCACCTTGACGCTTGACGGGTGGCGTGACATCAACGATTTGACGCCGGCGCCTGAACCAGTACGTTTCTTACACTCTTCATGAGAGGTTTCAAACGCTGATCTTTAGCAAGAACTTCAGGTGGTACTAACAGAGATAGAATACTTTGAATGAAGTCTTTGAAGCGATTTATAGTACTCCAAAGTAAGTCCATCCCTACAGTACATGCCCCGCGATAGTACTCCTCCAAAGTAAGTCCATCCCTACAGTACATGCCCCACGGCGACTGGAGCTAGGGTACGGGATTTTGGGAAACATTAACTTCAGATTTTCCCTAGATGACTGAAGAATGTAAGCTTGATCGGTTTGAATATTGGTAAGGCGACCGGTGGAAAAGCTGGAAGAAGCTTGGTCTAACCCGAACTGACGCATGAAATGGTGAGGATTGTAAGGGGGTCGAAGACAAAAGTTCGTTTGTGTATCCCAAGAGGCAACCTGGAGTAATGGAGGCTACGAAGTTATAATGATGGATAGTTAAATGCTGAGGGCGCCCAAAGGAAAATTCCTCCACGGCTTCATCATTTGAGGAGTTACTACAATATGGTGGAGGACGAAGAAAGGTCATCTAAGAGAATAATGGTGCAGATTCCTTTCACGGGTTTCACCCTATGCCAATGACGACAATAAAGATGCTTGACTGGTACTATCTTAGCCTTGTCGATCACATAAGAACCCTCGTCATGGGAAGTCAGTTGACTCTTGAAGGCGCTGAACTCTATCGGCGCAACATAGCCGAGTAACCTCTTATAAAGTCACATTTGCAAGAAAGGAGTATGCACGAAGGACTCTATGACAAAATAGCCATGTGAGCGTACAAGTTGCTCATGAAAAATTATCACTTTTGGTATAAACTACCCAAGAATAATGGCGCCTGAGGAAAATTGATACCAGTAGCCATTCTTATCACCATTGGGAAATGCTTATGCAATACCTTTTCTTTTGGATAACCTTTGAATAAAAAACGGGATAGGAATAAAGAGATGAAGGCAGCCAGACGACAAGGGCTATTGCGGCCCGCACCCAATAACTCCCTTGGAGCCACGTTACCTCTGCTTTTGTCAACTACTTCTGTTTCTTTCCAAAAGTAGCGTATCCAACAAGAGAAGTTGGCTTGACGACATGCAGATGCTTCTATGAAAGCTCTCTCCGGCTTACTATAGTCAAGAAGTGCACGACCAAGTTGTTGATGAAGGGATTCTTTTGCTGGGTTTAATACAATTTGAAGCGGGTCTGTTTCACTGAATATTGGCAAGCCCATCAGGACATTGACATCGTTCAGACCGAGTGATACTTCACCCCATGAAGTCACAAAATAATGAGTTGGATTCCAGTGATGTAACATCGGAATCAAGGCATTCTTATCAATGGGAATGGCGAAGGATTTAAAGCTATCAATGGGGCCGAATATGCCAGCCCTCATCAGAATATCTGAATCGGTGGCGTCGGATAGTACCTCGGTAACCTAGTTTTCCCAGCTTGCTATCTCTTTGGGATGAGAGCAAAACTTAGGGACAGAAGAGGAAAAATCACTACTCTCAGCCAAAATTCACCGTATCGTTTGAGGATCAAGGGACGGACTGGATGTGGAATCTAGAGTACCTTGGCCAGTAAACCACTTATGAGAGAGTGGTAAGCTGGGAGACTTTACCTATGGCGTAGTTCCAGAACTTATCTTCTAAAGCAGGAAGAATATCGTTAAAGGCTCTTTTGCTTTCCTTAAACGAACTAGCAACATGGTCAGTTGGGTTTTGCGCCATTAATGGAATGGAAGGAAAGAAGACGACATAATGCTTTTTCATAGTTTGGTGAAAGGAAAAGGGGTTTGGTTTCAGAGATTACGGAAAGGGGGTTAAGGAATAGAAATGGATGGGAAAAGAAAGTCTAAAGTTGCTATATATATGGGGGCAAAAGGGAGGGACACTACCAAGAGAAGGCAACGTTTCGAATCCCTAGGAAAGTGATGGATTTACCATTTGGAAAGAAGCGGTTTTAATCATGGTAAAGTCTCTTTCTGCTTCAAAGAATGAAGCGCCAAAGATTTGGGGCTAATGTATAAGGGGGTGTTTGCAACAAACACGTGGCACAATCTAAAAGGATCTCATGGTATGGTGTGACGCTTTGCAAAGGACTCAAGTGTCCTTTCCTCAGTAAGGTCATGAGGGATATGGAACATTCGCAAATGGGCATTGTACCCGTTTCCAAATGTTAATGAAATCCCATGGGTCGGGCTTGGCAGGGGATCATTGAGGCTTGTGGTTTGGTGGGCGTGGATGGGGAGTTCACTCCTCTCTTATCTATATATACATACCATGGGGGTCCGCCCTCGTGGAAATCAATTAAGGTAAGGGAAGGGCCGGTGGGTTTGACGTGAAGGATTGGGTTTACGGATTGTGTCGCCAACACTTGTGGATGGTTGTCTAAACAATGATGATTTAAGGAGCGAGTACCACCCATAAATTGGGGTCTCCTCGTCCATTTTAAGGGATCAATTCTCTATGGTATATCCTCCTACTGTCCTCGTCCTTCCTCACTCCCATAGCCCTCTCTACCCTTCAAATCTCTGCGGGTCCTCTGGCATCTGTAAGATCTAAACCCCTGGTTTTGGACACTATCATTTGCGTACAGACAAAGAATTAATTGTTAAGTAATATATTGAATTCATAGTCCGTAAGGCCTGGGAGTTAAGAGGCATGGTTTAAAATATTGTAATGAGAGTGAGTTCCAGTCCTTCAGAAAACAGAAACATTTCAATATGCTTGGAAACACTGTACGAGGTCATGGAAACATTCAGAACTTGTTGTTGATGGTCATTTTTGGATTGTGTGCCATGTCATTAGAAGGCGCTTACATGAAGAAACATGTGATATGCCAAATGCCAAAGCACACTTACGTGGTGAAGGAATGTCACGTCAAACAGCTGAATTGACATAGAGAATACTTGGAAAAAGAGCAAACAAGAGAAAATGTGCCGTTGAACTAAAAATACTGGATGCGGGCCTCGGATCAGGCAGCTGGCCTGTTTTTCCTTGCATTGTTCATGTTTCAACCTTTGGCATTTGCTGTTTCAGATGCTTTTTGCTTCCGGCATTTGCTGTTTAGGCATTTTCATCTCCAACTTTTGATGTTCTAATCATCTTTGCCTCTGATGTCTTGAGCTTCGGCATTTAGGTTTGCGTGTTTGGTGAACTGTATAATTAACTATTGTTAGTTGTGCCGGTGCACGGCTTTTGAAATGTATGTATTAATTAATATTTACTTAACTTGTATGCATTTGCCGGATAGGAGATCTTTGTACACAGGTGTAGCCCACATAGGGGGGGTACTTGCGGTCCTTAAGGTGTGGAGGCTATGGGCATCGGAACTGTTAACGGTTAGGTAGTACCCCAATATGTTGACTTGAAGTTCAAAAGTGTCAAACGTGGAATTGAAACTTGCTACATTATTAGTTGATATGACTCTCGAGAGAATGAAAAGTGCCACTATGAATTCATAATTATCATTTAGGATGTTGACAAGTATTGTTATTAGGAGACAACCCATCTAAAAGTAACCACTTAAGGTTACTTTCAGGGATTTTTTTGGGACTTTTGACTTTCCTGCTGCTTGGAGAAGTCTGAAGAATTCTATCAGGGACTTGAGACCTTCAGACTATCTAGAGATCTGTTGAATCGATATCTCTTCAAAGTTAGGTTGTCTAGATCCATATCTGAAGAGGCAAACCTTTTCATTTGTAGAAATTATAGTGGAGATTATGGGATACCAAGATTCAATTCCTTAGTGGAACTTGAGAAACTGCTGGTGGCATTCAATACCCGTATGTGTATCTTCCACCTGTGGTCCTTAGCCAATACCTACCTACTATGCCTTCTTTACCCATCCTTTTGGCTTAGATATAAGCAATAATAGTGGCTGTGGATAGTGGTTAGGCCATTATTGGGATTACCTTCTCTTCTACTCATTCTTGTATGGTGCACACATCATCACTATTCGGCCACGTAGATCATCATCATCATATGCCTTATCCCAACTAGTTGGGGTCGGCAACAACAATCTTGTTCCTCCATCCCAATCCGTCAAAAACCATATCTTCAGTTAAGTTATGAGTATGGAAATCCTTTTTGATAAACTCCAACCATGTTCTTTTTGGTCTTCCTCTCCCCCTCTTAGAACCTTCAATAATTTCTCACACATTCTCACAGCTGCTTCCTTGGTTCTTCGCTTTACATGCCCAAACCATTTTAACTTACTTTCCTTTATCTTATCTCCTAATTGAGCCACACCCAAACAACCTCGAATATGTTCATTTCTCACTTTATCTTTCCTAGTCTTCCCACACATCCATTTCAATATTCTCATCTAAACAATGTTCATCCTATGCATATGTTGCTTAATCGTTGTCCATCATTCTGATCAATACATCATAGCAGGCCTAATAGTTGTCATATAAACTTTTTCTTTTAATTTGATTGGAACATATCGATCACATAACGCTCTAGAAGCACTTCTCCACCGAAGCCATCCAATTCTAATTCTATGAGCAACATCCTCATCAATATTACCCTCTTTATGGATAATTGATCCTAGATAACGAAATTGATTGCTTTTAGGAATTTCTTGATTTTCAGTTCTTACTGTTGCTTCACTTCTATTGTTGTTTTGTGCTAAAGTTACATTCCATGTACTCGGTCTTAGTTCTACTTATTGTAAAACCTTTTGATTCCAAGGTCTCCTTCCATAACTCTAATTTTTTATTTATTCCCTCTCTGGTTTGGTATACTAAAACTACATCATCTGCAAAAAGTATACACCAAGCACCTCATCCTGAATATGATGACCACGTAGATAGGAGCAAAAAACCTACCTACATTCTCTAATGGAATGATTATGGATAGTGGTTTAGTCAATGGGATTACCTTCTCTCATACTCATTCTCTAATATGACGTACACATCATCACTATTTGGCCACGTAGATAGTGAGCAAAAAATCTAAATACAATTATGGTTTTAAATATCGATATATCCCTCAATATATCTAGCGATATATCCCTTTTCCCCTGGGGTGCTATATATCCAGGGTGTAATTTTTATTTTGCAATTTATCGGGATATATTTCACGATAGCAAGCGATATATCGCGATAGTAATGATATATCTCAATATTGAGTGATATTTTCTTTTTTGCTAACGTGCGTAGTCGTTATAAAAGATCGAATAAGGATAATTTTCCGTTATTTCGATCAATAAAAATGCTTAAATTCCTCAAATATTTTTATAAACAATTGAGATTTGAATTTTAAATAACTTATTTTGTAATTTTATTAAATCTTTAATTCAAAGGTTGTTTTGACACGGATTTGGTGAAATTTGACGTGTTCGTAAAAATTGCTAAAATCAAGTGAAGGTATGTTACAACTCTTTTTTTTTATTTGGGTATTTTCTTTAGTTCAATTTGCATTAAATTGTAAGGAAATGCATGACAATTCACGTATATGATGGATTGGTGTGCATTTCATTATGAATTTGTAGATTTGAGAGATTGAAACCCCAAGATATTTGGGAAAATGTAATTTCTTGGATTTTCACCTAATATGTAATGTTTGACCCTCTAATTTTCTAATAATTATGTGCATATGATGATGATGATAGTGGAAGCTCGTTATTCATCGGTCGACAAAAAATATTTATTTTAATTTCTTTATAAAAATTAATTAAAATTATCATTTTTTTTTTAAAATTGATTTTAGTGGTTTCAAATGTTTGATATATAAAGTAACAGTTTCACTAAAACATTACCAATGGGTTCAACCTTTTTACCAAAATAAATACTAAAAAATTATATATTAAAAACTTAATTTCTATTTGAAAACTGAAAAATAATTTAAAATATCTTAAACATTAAGAAATCTTATATAGACAAATTTGTAATATATAGCTAGTTAGATAATTATTAGATAATGGCCTACGTTAAGTTTGTTGCGAAATTATGAATTTATTTGTAAAAACTTATTACTAGAGAAAAATTGTTAAAACATTTAAGCCTATAAGAAACGCCATGTGTTATTGAGCCACATGTTTTGAATGTATATTATAGTATATTTAGGTTGAAAACCTTCTATTAGATGTTGAATAATTGTTATTGTTATTATTCTCTAAATATAAAATTTCAATTTATATTTCCTTGAGTACTTGAGCAATTGATTATGTAGACAGTGGCTCCTCCTTTACTTACCTATTAATGCATTACATGGTTAATATCATTATTTTCTTTTTTTGTAATGATTGAAGTTATATAGGTATAAACATGTCTAAACTTGCATCTTATAAACTTCCATTGGAAATGTTTCATTTGTTTTTCAAAGGTTTCCCCCATTTCTCCAACTTTTTTGGCGATGCAGATATTTCCCTCGATATATCAAGCTATACTTCCCCTTTTCCTTAGTGGCGGTATATCAAGCGATATCAACATTTAAAACCTAGATACTACCATAGAAGAAGTCAAGGGTGCGCCAAAATGTATGTAAGATCACAACCAGCTAGTCAGTTAGATATTGGAGATAATCAACTTAGTGACTGCTCGTCCATGCCCCGTTCTTGTAAGTTCGAGCCTCGAAGTCAAAGAGGAATAAAAGTTGGTTGAATTATTGTGTGAATACCAAGACATCTTCACCTGGAAGATCTTAGAGATGTTTGGCTTAGACCGAACATTTGTGACACATAAGCTGAATGTTGCAGCTATCGCTCATCCAATAAGGTATTGCCAAGGAACTTTCATCTGTAATTTGAGATGCAAGTCAAATGTCAGCCTTGGGTACCAAAGAGCAATGACGACAGTCTTTCATAACATGATACATAAGGAAGGGGAGGATTATGTCTTTTTGTTAAGACCAAGCAACGGATAGATCATATTAGTGACCTATAGAAAGTTTTCAAAAGGTGCCGAAGGTTCAATTAGAAGATAAACCCATTCAAGTAGGCCTTTGACATGTCTTCCAACAAATTTTTGGCTTTGTCATGCATCAGCATGAGATAGTTGTTGATGTGGAGAAGGTAGATAGAGTTCAAAAGTTAGTACGACACAAACCCTAAGGAACTGAAGAAATTCTTGGGCAAAGTCAAAAAAATAACATCTATATTGAAAAATAGTCCAAACTTTACATACCTTGGAAAATTGTTGAAAACCTGAAATGATTGTCTCCACTTTTTAACTTTTACGATTTGAACCTAAGATTGCAAATTTTTCAGACATTTTTGATGTATAATATTAGGTTTGAATGGTTCTAGAAGTTGATTTAAGGTGAAAAAGCAAAAGGAATTTGAATGAGGGCAAGGTAAGCTCGAATTTGTTTATTTGAAATTGTTTTTTATTTTTTTATTTTTTACCTTAAAATATTGAAGTATTGAAGTTTTGAGTGTATTGACTGATATGTGTGTCATATTGAAAGTTTCGACTCAACTTGATACGACATACGTATTGAATGATACATTGTAGAAAAAGCCCAAATGAAACTACACATAATATATTTTATCGAGGCTTTTGATACTCGAAACTTATTGCATGACACAAATAGATTCTGAATCATGGTCAAAGGTAGTATTGTTAAAGGTGGCTGCCTAGGTGCTTAGGCGAGTATCGCCTAGGTAACCCCTTGGACATCTAGGTGACTGCCCAAGTAACCAGGTAGCCGCTTAGGTGTGATCTTGGATCAGGTGGCCGCCTATTCTAATTAATTGCATAATTTTGAATTTTTTTATCTTTATAACTTATATTGAGAAGCAATGACCTATTAAGTTATTTATAACAAATTATCACTTAATTAAATAATAATAAGTATTTACTAAATATTAGTTATTAATTCAACCATTTATTTTACATATAAATGCCCATTACGATCCCATTCAACTAGAAATGGAAGGAGGGGATATCCAACAAACTATGTAAGGCCCTTTTTCTTCCTCATGGTCCTAAAATTGATCATTGTTACCTAGAGTTCTAGAATTATATATATATTGTTATTTTTTAATTTTTACTAAAAGCCTACTCCCCCATTGATCATTGTTGCCTAGAGTTCTAGAATTATATATATATTTTTTATTTTTTATTGTTATTTTTTTAGTTTTTACTAGAAGCCTACTCGCCCCCCCCTTGCTCGACAATTAACCATACTATTTGACCTTTTTTTTATTCTTGTTTTTTGCAAGTACTTCCTATTCTCTCTCCCTCTCCTTCTCCCTCTTGTTCACACTCTCTAGTCTATTATTGCCTTTTTTAAATAAGTATCTGAACCTTCTACCTTCTTTTACCTAATTTTAATCTCTATAGTTATTATTATTATTTTTTATGATAATGGATTTTGCATTTTCTTTTAAATTTGATTTGCAAGTAGTTTAGCACTACAATCACATGCATTCCCTTCATATAATGGTATCATGTAGGTAACCATGAATACTTGCTAGCTGTTTTATGATTTATTAATCAAATTAGTTTTATAATTCTTTCATTTTATTTTAACTATAATTCATCTCATTCTATGTTCCTCACATCTAGTATGCTGTTGGTTATTCATTAGGCCATGTTGGTAGGATACATGCCACGTTAATCATTTTTTTAAAAATGTTTATATAAACTGTTGTTTAACTTGCTATAGAGTACTTAGGAGTAGTGTAAAATGATTTGCTCTAGAGCTTGTCGCCTGGGCGACTGCCTAATCGCCTAGGCTACAAGCAGGTCTGTTGCCTAACTTTGCTTAGGCGGCAATCTTGGTCAAAGGTATATTTATGACTAGATGTTTATCCATGCCATTATGTGGAGCATATACGGGGAGAGAAACAACATTATCTTTTGAGGGTAAAAGATTGAGCATCTCTTAGGTTATCGATTATGTGATGATTATGAGTGTTCATTGGACTTGCACCTTAGACGATATAAGGGGATGACTATTTCAGAGGTGATGCGAGAGTGTAGACTAGTGGTATCGTCCTCTAGAGATTAGCCCAGTCAAAGCCCTATCAGCTTGGATTGTTCTTGAGGAGGGGATGATCAAGATGAATTTTGATAGATTCTCTGTGAAAACCCTGAGGCATCTGGTATTGGTGGTGCATTCCGATATCATTTAAGGGTTATTTCCAAGACTTCTATGTTCCCATTGATGAGGGAGACTCAACTAAAGCAAAGTTGCTTGCCATTGGTTGGTGGTGGAGGGAGACTCCTTTGCTATTATATTTTGATTTTAAGGTGTTCTACTTTCTTTTGGTGACTTGTACTATGGGTAAGATTAGACAGGGAACATTGTGTCCCCAAAATGCCATGGTTGGCTAATGACTTGAGAGACAGGATACCTAAGAGAGAAATCTGGAGACAATTTATTTCAGGGTATCCCCCACTAAGAGATGCTCCAGGGGTAGTTATTTGTGATATTAGCTATGGCACCTTCAGAAAGGGAGTTGTATTCTTTTAAATGGCTTAAATCCTATTATTGTATATGGTTGTAGTTGTCTGTAGATGTATGATGTGCTGTGTTTTAATTTTCATAGTTGTATTATTTCACGTACCCATTAATAAATCATTGTTATTCAACACAGCATTTGGCTGTTAGAAGTCACTGATCTTCTCCAAGGGATGGGGATGATCATAGGATACAGATATTGGAGTGGAATGGAGTTTTCTTTGTTCGGTATTCCTTTCTCTTCTTAGCTCGGGAATGGGGAAGTTTTGGACCTTCAAATCTGGTGTGGGAGTCACCTATCCCCTCCAAGGTGTTTTTTTTTTCTATCCTTCGGGTAGCTGCCCTAGATAAAATCCTCGTGATCAATCATTTGGTGAGTAGGGTTGGTTCATCCTAACAGGTGTATATTGTGCACAACGGCTTTAGAATCAGTAGACTATTTTTTTCCCCACTATGTGGTAGTTTTGGGATTATGGAGCTATTTTTTTTTTTGAAGAATTTTATTTATTATGGGTTCAGCCGGGCAACCTTGCTGATATACTTTCTTTGTGGGGGTGGAGAAAGGGGAGAAATAGAAGGGATTTGCTATGGTTATTTGTCCTGCTGCATTTTGTTGGGTTGTTTTGGGGAGAAAGAAATATCAAAATTTTTGAAGGCAAAGAATATATTGTCGAATTGGTGTTGAGAAGTACCATCTCTCTTCTTTTTCAGTTGCCGTCAATCCTTTCTGAATTTAAGGGCCTTTTATTCTCTGTTTTTCTTTTTTTTTTCTTTATTCAGAGGGCGGGGGTGGTAAATGGGCTGTGATGGTTAGCTTTTTCTTCTCTCTCTCTCTCTCTCTTGTGTGGTTTTTATGTATTCTATATATACAATTCATCGATTTCTATTTAAAAAGAAATAGTCTGTTGCATATCAAAGCCTCGACATTTTGTTCTGGTTTTTTAAATGGAGTTCTGGAAGTTATGTATTATTTTCCAAGATTAGGATCCATCTAATTTTAGTATCACTTTTTAATAAATTTGAGGACCTAGTTTTGCGGGTGTTTCAGCCTCTCAGGTCTATTTTCTCCATGGATGTCTATTTGGCTGCTGTGCGTGAGCATTTTGTGTTGTTCTAACTCCGTCTAATGCTTTGAAGTTTATTTACATAAAAGTAGATTCATTGATAATGGAGAGGATCATGATGGTGTCTTTGTTTTTATTCCAGTCATATGGGTTGTCTGTTAGGAGCTTATTGTTCTCCTATCAGGGGTTCCTGTTGGGGTTTGGCCATCGTCTGATAAGATATAGGGTCCAAAAATGGTTAGGCAAATGGTCACTTGGAATAATTCTTTCCTTTCCCTAGGAGGTCACATTCCTGTCATTAGAAGTACCTTAGCCAATTTCCCTACATGTTTCTTGTGGGATTTCATGCTAACATTTGTTGCTTGTTATAAAGAAACTTCGTAGTGAGTTTCCTTGGTAATGGAGGAATTCAAGAAGAAATTTCACGTAGTGAAAGGGAGTCAGCTAGGGATCATCAGAATACATTGGATGAATAAAGCTTCACTAGGCAAGTGGCTATGGAATTTCAGCTTGAAGGATGATATTCTTTGGATTTGGAGAAGATTATAAGTAGAAAATTTTGGGTTGACTAAAGGTAACTCAGATTCCAAAGTCACGACCCGGGGGGGGGAAGTACAATATAATTGCACTGACTTTATTGTTTGCA
>JAUPMG010050096.1:0-13931 GCA_031762675.1 Pachysandra terminalis | reverse complement strand
CTAAACTAATAATAGAAAATAAGCAAGATAAACAAAACTTTAATGATGAGGTTAGATTATCCAAGATACTAAATAAAAAAAATAAAATAAAAAAGAGTTTGAAAATTCTTTCCTTCTGCTCATTGTCTGTTCAAATGTGCTATATTATTGTTTTCCTCCATCATTTTAGATATTGCAGGATACAGACTAAGAGGAACACGGAATACCAAAGCACACCAATGGAGCATGCCATCTTACCTTTGGAAGAATGGGTTTAAAAGCTACAATTGATGCATTCTCATGAAAGGAGCACAAATTTTCAATTCTCAAGTGGCTTTACCTAAAAGATGCCCTACAAATTGGCAAGGCGGCATGAAGATTCAATTCTTAACGGGCGTCAAGGCAGCATGGAGATTATTCCCAAAGATCATAGCTTAAGAAAATGACCCAACACAATCATTTGAAGATGATGGAATCATGAAGAAAGATGGAGTAGCTAAAGCAAAAGCAAGATCAAAATTTTGAAGAAAGAAGCAGTTAGAGCAAAAAGCAAGATCAAAAAAGAGAAGAATTTTCATTATAGGTGTTAGTCGAGTCAGTTGAGTCAAAGACATTTCTGTCTCCATTAGATCTTGTCTCATATATAGACTTGGTCCAAGGCAATGATGCGATAGCAATCAATGAGGTTGGGATTTGTCCAATCTTTTGAAGCAGCCAAATGAAGATCTGACTTGACTCAATAAGTCGTGGTTTTCATTTATCTCTAACTTCATGAACTGAATTTTGCTTAAAATCAAATTTATTTTTATATGTTGAACTTCTACAAAACATTTTCGTCAAAATACCTTTGAACCCTAGGCAACAAGTAAGTCCTAAGAAAGAACCCTTTTAATAGTCTGGGCAACGAGTAAGTCCTGGATAAAAATCAATTTTCATGGGCTGGGCAGAGGCTTAGCCCCCATATCAGCTTTTTACTTTGATCCTTTGGAAGTTCAATATGTGAAAATTGATTTGATCTGAGTAAAATCCTTTTTTTGTGAATTGTGCAAATCGGGATTATGTCTTTTTTCTTTGCCCCATCTCAAATCCTCAGATTCCCTCAACAACAACAACCATAGGGATCAAACCCCATCTCAGATTCATCTTCAACGGTTGCCACTTTGAAACAGACAAGCTCGATCTCTGCCACTCTCGATATTGTTTATTCTTATTTTTCTTCTTCTGGTTGTGTTTGTGCCAACTGTTCTGAAGATGGGGATTTCGAATGCCCATGTTCAATTCTAAAATCCCAGTTATCGAAGTTCAAAGATAAAAGAGAGGGGGAGACAGATAAACAAAGTCGGAAAAAACTAGTCTAGCCATGATTCATCTTTTCACGAGCCGAGTTTTCACGACCTGAGCTTTCGTGAGCCGAACCGAGCTTTTCACGACCCGAGCTTATGCGAGTTGAGCCTGAGCCTTATAAAAATTAGCGAGCCTGAGCCTGAAATTTTTTTCGAGCCTGAGCTTTATCCTGATTCTATGAGCCCGAGCTGAGCTGGGAAAAGCTCGGCTCTGCTCCTCTCGTTTACAGTCCTAATTGCCTGTTAGTACCCCAGTTGAAACACCAGGTGCAGCGTGCCTTCTACGCATACCAAGTATTTATATACGTATATGGATGTTATGTTTTCTTAGTGCTATTTGACTTTCTAAAAGTTTGGATATGTGGTGCTTCAGCCATCTTGTTCTAAAGAGAGCATTTCGTCTATTCCAAAGTAGCTGCACCATCCGGTGTTCCAACAGCCAATGTTGGTCACGTGTCCACTTTTGAAATTTCTCAAATTTACTTTTAAAATTTTAAATTTAAAATAGCCGATGTTGGTCATGTGGCAAACATCGGCTGTTGGAATAGCCAATGGTGTAACTACTTTGGAACAGACGAAATGCTCTGTGTTCTAAACGATATCCAATCGTATTTGACTCAACAAAATTTTTCAACCAATTCCATCTCATGAGTGGTTTGCCTTTGTGAACATTAATGTTCTAACTAGTCTTTTGGTTCTATGTTCTAACTAATCTTTAATATAATAAAGTATTTAATATAATTAAAGAACAATATTGTCTTTTGGTTTTCAAAATAACTGTTCATACCTCTTTCAGTTACTCTTTCAATTACAAAAAAAAATGATATGACAATAATAAAATAGTTACACTCCTTTTAGTTATTAAAAAAAAAAAAAGATGAAACGATTAACACGTTCTAAAAGTGTATCAATGTACAGTATTGTACATGCCACCCACTAGTATGCTAAATGGCTCACAAGCACATTAATTTCAGACTTTGGAAAGTGTGAAGATCAACAAAACCATTAAAATGGATCCCACTTATGAGAATCTCGATACGAAAAATCAATAAGCGTGGGTGATATTTTCTTATTTGATTGATATTTTCTTTCGAATTTTTGCTTAAAGATTTTCAATAGTTTTTCACACTCCAAAAAAATTGTTAAAACAAAATGGATGATCGAGCTGATAACCGACATAATTGGGATCAATAAAATGGTCGGATTTGAACCTTTTATCAAAACCTATATACCTGTACTCTAATGCTCAAGTCATTTTAAAGGGTTCTTAAGCACAATATTGGTGATGCATGAATCTTAACAAATGATAAATTCGAATATCTGAATGAATATGATAATAGTTCACCAATACAATTACATCATGTTGATATAGTCCATAAAATATATTTTAAGATAACCTCAACTGTCGCAAAAATGCACAATATTACAGAGCAAGAGAACCTCAATATAGTGTTCGAGGGATACAAGTCTCTCTATTTATTTCTCAAGGAGTCATATAATAAGTTATCGCTTTTGTGTCTTTTACGTATCTGTGAGTTATCACATATGCTCATAGTTGGATCTCTCAACATATCATGTGTGTCCTAAGTTCATCAGTGTTTTAGATTTGAGTGCATGTTTTACTATATATATGCAAAATATTCTAAAATATCATCTCTTGATTAGGACAAGTATGAACCAAAATCATGTTTAGAGAGATGCATGGAAATATCTCTATTTATGGGGCACATCCATTATTTACGCGTAATTAACTAGGATAAGAAATATCCAAAAAGAATTTTGTGTTGATTCACTTGCTCTTTAATGAGTTGCTTTTGGATTCAAGAACCATATATCACTACCCATGGAACATGCATGGCATGTATAACCAAAGCAACGTAGCCATTATTTTTCCACCATTCTTAAGAAAGCAAATTCTCCCTTTAATAATAATATATATATGGCTTTATCTTAATAGCTCATAAGAGAAATGGGGGTAAGTAATTGTTAGTTTTGTTATTTTTTAGTAATTTATTATTTGGTACAAATGAGTTGAGTTTATTCCAGAAACATGTGCTCATTATATACTAGAAATTGAAAACCAACCCGAATTAATCCGATCCAAGCCAACTCGAAATTGCAGTTTGGGTTGGGTTGGATAAGGTTTAGGGTTTTCAAAATAAAATTGGTTTAGTGTTTAGGTTTCAAATCGGGTTGGGTTGGATTTAGGTTGACCTTCAAGGAAGTGGTTTGGGGTTGGGCTGAGATTGTCCTGACCAAGTTGCACCCATATTCAAGAGGCAAGCTTCCCTTCTATTTTTATTTTATAAAAACCTGTACGGTGGATGTAAATCGAGGAAATCGAACCACCATAATCAAAACTAGCAGTTAGAGGTGAGCCGAAGAACAAAACCCCAAGTGTAAGGTTAGAGGTTAACCCATGTACAAAACCTCAAGATTGGTTGGTGGTTAGTCAATTGAAAAGTCAACCCTAGTGAAACCAAGAGACCTAGAGGAGGTGCCCTTGTGAGTGGACGCAGGCCGTAGGCTGAACCACTATAAATTTTGTGTCGCTGTCTTTTTTCTATCTTGCTTATATTTGCATATACAGAATGTGCAGGTTAAGACAATGATTGCATGAATAGTTTGTAGAATTTACATAGTTAAACTCTTTATTCCAAAGTTATATAATATAGATTTTAATTGAACAAGAAATTTTGCACAATGAATTAAACCCCCCTCTAGGCATATCTCAAAGAGCAATTTCACCTAATGACCTCCACATTCTCTTGCATGAACTTGTTGCGGGAGTTCCTTTGTTTTAACAAATGGCACGTCTTTCAATGGTCTCCTCATAACCAAACAACAGAATTTTGTTGACTATTGTTGTCATCCCTATTTATACACATTAGTTGTATAAATTAGATAATCCCTATTTATATACATTAGTTGTATAAATTAGATAAATTAGGCTATTGAATAACGTGTCAATCAAACAATAGAATTTTAATATATATGAATTTGAAATTATAAGATTTAAAATTCATATGCATTCCAATTCCCATGTATCTTTGAACTCCTATGATTCAAACGGATCCTAAGAAACTAGAAACGAAATCAAATTTTTAACTTCCAAATAAAATACTTTCTTAATATCATTTTCATGATATTGTTGGTATGGCTCTTCGCGGAACCTAGACCATAAATTATTAACAAGCTAGGCATGAAGGCTTCATGTTCCTAAGATAGTGAGAATGTCAACAATGTATATCATGGTCAAACTATTTCAAATGACTTACTCCACATGTTTGGTTTCACACATACAAAAACAATATAAATGGAATTGTTCATATTTATTATAATTTTCTTAATTATTAAAAGAACAAAATACAATTGCCTACTTATAGTTTCAAAACAAACAGAGTGGTACACGATTTATATTTTCAGAAAACTATCATTGTTGTTGAGGTATCATATATTGGGGACTGAAAGAAAAGTAAGAAATAAGCTGAAAAAGATCGCAACACAGATTGTCATCAACGTCATCAAGGCCAAGAGGATAGATAATATGTTAAATGTTGATGTTATAGAATTAAAAAAAAAAAAAAAAACCTACATGATCTTCAAAACACTTTTGATTTGAATTTTATGTAGTTTGGCAGTTTTAAGTTATGTCATAAAAACATTATGCTTGATTGAGCTTCGTGAGAGAATTGGTTCATGCCATGCCGGGCTATACTGTGCCATGCCAAGCCAGTCATGCCCTAAACTGGCATGACCTATTTATTTTTATTTATATCTATATTTATGTTATTAAAATTTAAAGTTATATTTTGTTATAACTATAAGATAAAATTTTATAGTTATATAAGTAAGATTCATTTTATGAAAATACTTAATTAATATAACTAATAATTATGCCTTATACTTTGAATTTTATTATCTAATATTTGTTTATATTTTTCAAAGTCCTTGTATTTTACATAATTATCTCGTGATTATCTAATCATCATTGATGCAAACAAGATGATACTCGAGTATATGGCGCAGGAATATGATAGCTCATTCCACAAAATAGATAATTTAACCATGAATGTTGAGAGTGAGAATTATTAGTCTAGGAGAATAATTTTATCTAATGTACTTCCAATTTCATAAAATGCGTTAAAATTTTGGTGTTTTGGAGCTCTCATATAAAAAAAATTATTTAGTGTTTTTTATTTTTGAATACTTTATTTTGATTTAATATTTTCTTATGTTTAAAAAGTAGTATTTAGGATGAGCAATTAACTAGTAAAAAAAAATATCAACACCTGAATATCCCATCCCACATGTCATTGCTAAAAATAAATGTTTGATATATACTAGAAAAATCATTTTAAACATTCTAAATTCTAATCAATTTTTTCTCGCCCTTTCTTTTTTTTACTTCTATAGGTTCATGCACTTGTCCAGACATTTCATACTTTAAATTCATAGAGTAAATTTATTTGAGGATAAGTTTATGAATTAAAGATTGAAATCTTTCACTATATATCTCAATTTCATTTTCTTCATGAAATTATAAAACAGAATCAATGATTAACTACTTAATGTCAAAACAAGGTCCAAAATATTTATTAAACTTAAAATATATATTAAATATTTAAAAAAAATTAATGAATCTTCTTTTATTATATAGGAAATAAATAGGAATAGTTTTCAGAATTTTTTTTTCAAGAAATTAAAATAATGTAAAAATAAAAATATATTATACATTTGATTTGTTTATTAATGTTGAAATACTATATATTAAAATAAAAAATAATTAAAATTTTCTTAAAAATAATTTAATTATTTTACAAAGTTATATTAGAGTGTTATTAATGGAGGATTATCACGTGTAACGCATCGTGCAATATATATATATTGTAAGAAGGGATGAGAAATTGAATCAGTTTTTAATTGGATTATTGTTAAGTGTCTGCTCCTGGTCTTGCACTGCACCCAACTTGTAAGTATTTGTAGTAATAGTCTCGGGGGATTGCTAGAGATGGCCTTATATTAATATCATTGTGGAAGGGTGTTCATTAGATGGGGGAGAGCCAAATCAGGTCCATCTAGTCTGATGCATGGGCTTTCAGAGGTTGGAGACCTTTCTGGATTGCCTTGTTTTTTTTGGGTGCCAAAGTAGCCAAAACTATTTTGTCGCATGGAATAATGATCGGACAATTCGATTGTCCATTTGACAGGGTCCTCTAGACTGGTCATGTGAAAAACAATTTGACACACACAAGTTTAAATAATAAATACGTTAATTTTTTTTCACATAATCAATACCCGTAGAAAAACGTTAGTTTTGATGAGCCCTTTATGTCACAAAGAAATATTTGTTTGGGAATGAAACTTAATATGTAACTTGGGGTTGGTTAAAAGTACATTTGGAGAAGTAGAAGTTCTCCAATAAGCTTCCATGTATGAGTTAGCTGTCTCACCAGGTTTCTCTTATCTGGAGCATTTCAACAGACAACCATGACTCTTAGTAAGATTTGTCTTTTGAATTAAAAAAACACTACTCTTACAAGCCCCTCTTTAATGAATTGCATTCCTCTTGCCAGTTATGTGGTAATCGTGTGTCTATGTATCAGTCCAAGCAAGTAAGAAGTCTATTTTTTTTTTTTTGTGTGTATAAAATGTGCAAGGAGATGGATCCTATGTTGTTAATCATGTGCATTTTGTGCTTGCAGAGTGGGATCCATGGCGTGTTCCTGAAGGCTATGAGTGCGAGGTTATTAAGAATGATGCTACTATTCCTAAGAATATTTCTCAGCTACAACCTGGTCCACTTCGTCGATTAATTGAAAGGTTCAAAAAAGATCAGGTCTGGGACTAAGGGTGACAACCCCAGACCCAGAATCGACGAGACCCAAAACCATCCCATATAATAGGATTCAATTGTGGGACTTGTTCAACCCGACCCATTGACACCCCTAGTCATTACTCAATCCTCCAACCTCTTGTTGTAAATCAATCACATATCATTTAGCTCTTTGTAAACAAAATGAAAGATAACTCAGCAACACGATTGCATTCAACCCCTCAACTTAGAGAAAAGAACCAAATTGGGCAATTTATTTGAAACCTTAAAGACTCCCTTTGTCAAATTCAAGTAGACAAATCGGAATGGAGAAGCTTTTATGTTTTGGAAGGTTGTATTTGTTTGTTGTGCACATGGTAAACTCACCAGTGCACGTCAATCTTCCTTGCTGCAATGAATCTACATCCTTGAAGCAGACACCTCATAACCTTGCACAAAACTTCTGAGTTTCCTCGTCTCACCCATTGCAGAAAGCCACTCCGTGAGGATCTCCATGGTTATATAGTCAGGATTACAAGCCTGTTCATTCATCCTATCCATCAGTTCATATGCTTTTTCCAACCAGTTCTTCTCCTCGAGGCCTTTGAACATGGCGTTGTATGTGGTGATGTTTGGAAGCACCCCCTTAACTTGCATATCATCCATCAGAGAAAGCGCTGTTTCTATTTCCTTGTTCTTGCAGAGAGAATCGATCAGTATATTGTATATCACGGTGTTTGGAGGGATCTTCGAAGTGGAACTCATGGCTCTAAAAATCTTCATGGCTTCTTCAAGGTTGCCAGCTATGCAAAATCCATGAATCACTGCACTGTAAGTTACTACAGTGGGTATAAGACCTTCATCAATCATCCTTGCCATCAGCTCATGGGCGCTGGCAAAATCCCCAAATTTGCTTGAAGCAGCAATCAACGTGTTGTATGTAACCTCATCCGGTCGAATTCCAGCTTCTTTCATCTTTTTAACCATCGCAGAGGCCTTATCTAATCTCTTTTTCTTGCAGAAACCACTGATCAGGACATTGTAGCTTACTGCATCGAGGCAGAACCCAGCTTCTTGCATCTTTGACACAATGGCGCATGCATCATCCAACCTCCCAGCCTGGCTGAAGCCAGAGATCAAGGTGTAGTACACAATTGAATCTGGAGAACAACGAGCCTTCAACATCTCGTCAAACAGCACCATCGCTTTATCCATATTGTTTACACTGCAGAAAGCACTGATCAAAGCAGTATATGTAACAGCATTCCCTTCCAGACCCTTCTGTTGCATATCATGAAAGAACTCGATGGCACTACTGATCCTCCCATGCTTGCACATTCCATCAACCAGGGTATTGAGTGTGACCACATTAGGCTGGACACCTTCTTCATTCATCTGAAGAAACAGTTCTTGTGACCTCTCAATTTCACCTGCCTTGCAGAATCCATCCATTAGGCAATTGTAGGTAACTGTATTTGGCACGCACCCATACTCTGACCTCATACGGTTCAGCAAGCTCAGTCCCTCTTCCTGTCTCCCCACTTTGCAGAGTCCATCAATCAGAGTATTGAAAGTGATTACATCAGGTTGAACTGAAACACCATCACTTTGTCCATCCCGAGTCATTTTCTCAAGCACCTGTAATGCCTCATCGACCCTTCGCGACTTGCAAAGATGATTAATAAGAACTCCAAAAGTTACAATATTGGGTTGAATACCCATTTCCTTCATCTCAGCCAGGAGTAAGTTCATCCTCTGAAAATCCAATTCTCGGCCTAACCCAGTCAAGAGGGCATTGCAAGGCGGAGCCTCGACACGACCGTCCATCTTCATTATGACATGTAAAGCATCCCAAGCCTGGGCAGTTTTACCTTCCCTGCATAGCTTAGTAATCAATTGGGTAAGCTGCATTGAATCGGGGAAAACACCATGTTCACCCAACTTGGAAATTAACCGAATCACTTTCTCTTCATTCATGATTCTCCCGGGCTGTCTCCTCTTCAACAACGCGGAGAAAACAATGGACCCAGTGAGGTCATTGGGATGGGATACTGAATTGGGTTTAAGCATTTCGTCGAGTATGTGGTGAGCATCATCCATACTGTCCGATTTGCAGAGTACATCGAGGAGGGAATTGCAGATTCGAGTGTTTCGGTGAGAAGGGTCAAGTTCTTTAAATACCTGAAGCGATTCAGTGACCATGCGGGCTCTTCCAAAACAGCGAATAAGAAGGGAAGCTGAGTTGGGGGCAAGGGGAACGCCATGATCTCTGGATGATTTGAGGAGTTCATATAGCTTGACATGAGAGTTGGGTTCTCTACTGGCGAGCTCAAAGATCACTTGGTATGCGGACGAAGACGATGGCATAGCTTCAGATGATGATGATGAAGCCCATGAGTCCTTTTGGATCCATTCGAAGAACTTGAGGGCTTTGGAGCTGTTTCCCAAGCGGCGAATGACTTGGAGGAGACGACGAGAAATGGAAGACGAATCGAGAGAGGAGAAGAGAAGTCTCCGAAGTTGGTCTTCGTTCCAATGATCATCTCTGCCTTGGAGTAGCTCTACAACCTCGGTTACAACGGCTGCATCATTTGGCTTTGATGTTGTAGGATGATCAACTTCGACGGATAAATTGCGAAGGAACGATGGAAGTCTCTTCTCTGTTTGCTGTTTTTTCAGCAACAGAATCAGCTTTGCTGGCGCTGCGCTTCTCCGACTCATTTTTTCGATGAAGAAAGCTGTTTTTGAAATTTTGGTTTAACCTTTTCCCGGGTTGAGCGGGAAGTTCTATAGCGACGTTACCGGACCGGGTTAATCTTGAATTTGGTTTGGACCTTCACCATCAGACCGGATTTTTTTTCCCACCGATTCATACTGCATGCATATGCACTTGCAGAATGTGATAGAGAACGATTACAATCAAGGTTTAAAGTCTCAGGATCAGGGATCAGACTGGTCCCGACCGATCCTGGTCCAGACTGACAATACCGGCCGGTCCGGATCCTGTATAAAATGGATTGCCCAGTTTGTTTGGTTTTCTTTTTTTTTTTTTTTTTTTAATTTGAATGGGCTGGACCGGCGGTACAGGTTGCCAGAACCGGTCAGACCAGTCCAGATCAATACTAGTTTAGACCGTTCAATTTTTAAATTTTTTTAAAAAATATATTGGAACAGCTGGACCGTCCAGTCCATACCGGTATTGGATGGATCAGTTCGATTCAAAGCCTTATCGGTTGGATCAGTCCGATTCAAAGCCTTATGATACAACTATTTTATCATGGCTGAACCGGTCCTGGCCGATCCTAGCATGGTCCGATCCTTGAAACCTTGATTACACTGGACAGGGATGACCTAGAACCTCTACTTCCCTTTCGAAAGTTTGAGCAGAAAGTACACGAGCACAGGGAAAACAGAGCTGTGGACTGAGATCTTGACCAAAGCACAATGCCTATATGAGCCCCTTGAAGGTATCAAGAGCTATGTTATATTGTATCAGCAAGAAATGATGACATCAATGAGATTTCTGCCAAATGAAAACAAATAGGATTTAGAAATTCTGGTACCCATTTGAAACCATGTCTGTTTCATTCAACTAAGCCATGTAAGTTGATTCAACTATTAATGTTACTACTCAAAACTGATGCCATAATGCCATTTATTAAGTCTGAAACAGAAAGAAGGAAAAGGAAAGACCAGAAGAAATCAAAACTTTGGGGCTCCTCCCAAGAAGAAAAGAACTGTAGAATTAGAAAACTGATGGTCATATTCATTCCCCTTCACTAGGTCTCAGCCTCTGGCAGCCCAGTTGCCTCAGCCTTCTCAACTGCAGCAGCTGCAGCTGAAGCTGCCCTGTCCAAACCCAACTTTTGCAACTCATTCAAGAAACTGCCAATATCGGTGGCACTGATTCTGTATGGTGTGTGAGCAGCACCAGGGAACAATCTGTTTGTCACCTCTTCCTTGTAGTCCAAAAGTGCCTTGTTGATTGTGTCACCAACCTTCCCATACTGCTTACAGAACTTTGGGGTAACCTGCAAAAGGTGAAGATCGCCCTTTTGAGTAAACACATATCCTGGGAAAATTAAAACTCAATTTTGTGAGGTATGTTGTGTATTAACCTTGGCATGATGGGGGTGCTGCATCATTCCTAACAGATCATGGTATACTAGCACCTGCATCAACAATTAGACCCTATTTTAGTGAAACAAAGTTGATCTCCTGCAATATAAGTTCACTTAGCTGCCCTTTCCACAGATAAAAGATTTAAGAGGGGGAACCCAACTAGAGCAGTCAAGCAGGCATATTTTTTCCACTTACCCATGAAAAGAGATACCAAGAAACAGTCCTAACATCAAAGTTAGTTTCTACTTGGAAAAATATCACAAGCTGACTGTAAACTGTAAAGTGCCCATGAAAGAATACGGAAAAGGATTTTGTGTTCATGCAGCAAAAGATCACAACAAATTAAAAAAACCACGTCACAGTTACATCAACACAGGAATCTTAAAAGCAACATCTATTCCTTTATAAGTAAAAGGGGTTCATGAATTTTCTGCAAACTGATCTTTCTCTTCAAACTGGATCTAAGAAAAATTTTGCATCTGTCCGTATGCCTCTATATGAACTGAGTAGTGCGACTCTCAGGTGCTTTGATAGGCACACTGAAATGTCATGAAAAATTCAAAATTTTGTGTTTAGATCTGGAGAGGAGTCATCTCATAAAGTAATTATCTTTTAGCGAAGAACCCTTGCTCCCTTTTCAAGGTTCAGCAACAAGGACTTCACATGGGAAAACAAAAAGAACTGCAGATATCTGTGTGCATTGGGAAAATCCCCAATATAACCTTACCATACCGTAGGGGCCCCCGCCCCCCGCACCCTCCAACCCCATGGTACTAACCCGGCACAAACGAGTTACCAGTGATCTGGTGGGGTCCCTCAGGTCCCTCCCCCTTGGATCTAGAGACTAGTGAATATGAGCCACCCACTATCTCTAACAAAAAAAATACAGAATATATCAAGCTACAATACTTCAAAGCCAAGAAATGTGATTTATGGAAACTTAATGGGTATGAAACAGATTAGGGATCCAGAAAGAACAATGAAACATAACAATGTTTAACACTGTTGTCACAGAATTTATCGGTATTAATTCGTCAGCATGCATCCAAACAATACAAGTGAGCTGTAAACCAAGAGCACATAACCGCACTGTAAGTCAAGATAGTCTAATTGAAAAATGGTGGGATTTGAGAACTTGGCTATTTCAAACAAATATCCTCTGTATTGTATTGCATTACTGAAGCCCGAAGGTATATTCCAAAATAGTAACAGAACCAACAACTGGATATAAGTCGAGAAACATGCGGGGCACCAACCAATCCAAAGACGTAATTTAACATCCAACAAGGCCATCCACATCTAAAACCATACATAGCATACTTAGCTTATCCCTATAACTCTTCCTAAACCATATATGCTGCTTAGGTGACTTCATTCATCATGTATCCAATGCTGAACTAATATACTATGTTTTGCCAGTTTATGAGATGTGTTGGCAATCTTTCTTCAAGTTTAGAGGTCCTTTCTTAGGAGATTTATTACTTTTCTCTTGGATAGGAGAAGAATGTCAGGGATAATTAATTTAGCGGGTGAATACAGGTTTTGAACTTAGGTCTGAGATATCAATACTTGTGTACTTCATCAACTAAATACTGCCATCTTGTATTTAGCTTACCAGCTACAACATACTTCAGGAAACACAGAATCAGAGAATTGTGCTTTTCATCTACTCTGGCATCATAAAATATGGCATATTAAACAATTCCTTGTAGGTATGATGAAGTAATAAAAAATGGTATAGTTGCACTAGTAATTCCTTAGGTTGTGTTTCATCAGTCAGAATTTGAAGGAAAGGAAAGAAAAATGAAATTTCCTACAGAACTTTGTGTGTTAGATCTGTTGGAAAACGTTGGTGCATTGGAAAGTACTTTTCCAATAGAACCTCATTTTCAGTCAAAATCTCCTCAAACTTCCCCTCTCAAAACCAAGGTGAAACGATAGAAAGGAAAGTAAAGTGCTCTTTTAGGCTGCGTTTGGCCCGGCTTGTGCTTTTGGATAAGCACTCATTGGATAAGTGGCTCAATGGGAGAACTTATTCACAGCAACAATAAAATGCTTACTTGAAGAAAACAGCGTTTGGCAAATACAATTATTCAAGTGCTTATGAAAGTTTAAGGGTAAAATAGGTATTATAATATCATTAAAGTTTAGAAATAACATTTATGTACGTGATTATGAAAGTTTAGGGGTAAAATATGTATTATGAAAATATTACTTAAGTTTAGAAATAGCTTTCCGCATAAGTGATAAGAGAAGCTGTTCTCAACAGCTTCTCCTTATGGGTAGCCTTCCTCTACTGCTTATGGACAAGCACTTACACATTAGGTGTTACCAAACAATTTAAAAAAGTGCTTTAATAAGCTATAAGCTGAATAAGCACTTATATAAGCCGGGACAAACACAGCCTTAATTTCCTTTCCACCGTTTTCCAACTAACTAAACACAGTCCTAATGGCACAGTGTAAAGAGAATTCTTCAGTTGCTATCAATTCAAGACTCTAAAATATTAGAATCAGAAAGATCAAAAGCAATGTAACTATAAGAAGCATCCACGGGATATAAAGCTGCATTTCTACTGATACAACTTGAATACCAAGCATAGTGTCAAGGATCGTCCGATCCCGAGTTGGATCGGACGATCCAACTCGGGATCGGAAGGGGACGATCCCCGA